>CAUYQV010059219.1:0-38104 GCA_963574575.1 Galagoides demidoff | reverse complement strand
GTACCTTTATAATAACTCAGTACCGATTTATAATTACTCACACTTTCTTATGAAAGATAGATCACAACTATAACCCAGGATGAAGGAGAGAAATGGAGCAGGATGAGAGGGGTAGGAGGGTTTGATGGAGAGAGGGCAAACGGTGGGACCACACCTATGGAGCATATTGTAAGGGGACAAGTCAAATCTATCAAGAATAGAACATAAATGTATTAACATAATAATTAAGTAAATGAGGTGAAAGCTATGTTAATTTGATGTAAGCACTCCAAATTGTATTAAAAAACAACACATTGAACCACAAATGCATAAATGTATTCATGATCTATGTGTCGATGACTTAATAAACATAAAAAATAAAATAAAAATTCACTCTCCATGAAGCACAAAATAATCTAACTGCATTCATACCCATGAAATTCACTAAATGTTAACACCTCATAATTTTAAATTAAAAAAAATTAAAAATGTGAATCTTACCAATGATATCTTTTTTAAAGTGCAAAAATTTTAAACACAGCTTCCTAGAAAACATTTGCACCCACAGAACTCTATGAAAACTTTATACGTATGGTTTAAATGAGAATGTACAGGATTGGCCACTCTCAAAACTTGATGACTGAAGAATTAACTAAAGAAAACTTCTGCCAGATAACTTAGTGGGAATCATAAAAATAAAAATGTATTATTCATTTGACCTATTCAGCTTGTCCCTGGACATTGGAATTAGGTAAACTTGGTAGTCATAGGCAGATAAAGTGAGATGCCATTTCCTTTTGAGAGAAAAAAAAATGAACTCTAAATATAGAGTTCTGCTGAACTTCTTCCCTTCTCCTAGAGTTCTGTAAGATAGTCCTTAATCCTTCTAATGAAAAATTTTCTCCAAATATTTCAAAATAGTTTCAAGGAGTTTCTGTACTGAGAATTCAAAAAAAAAAAAAAAAAGGAAAATACCCTCAATTATTTTAATGAGTATGTTGTAATTATCTTAAAATAAGTTAAAATAAGCTCTGGAGGAAAAATGACAGTTCAAAGTCATCTGTTTCACCTACAAGCTCCTCTGAACCTGAGTATTTTCAAGAGATAACTGGGGATCAAGACTGGTCCTGTTCTCCACATCACGCCTGGGAGATGTCGCTCTCAGCCTGGCACGATGGCCAGCACCATCATTACTAAACAATTGCTATAGGCAATACGGGTCTTTCATTGTAAAATCTCTCATATTCATCCAGCTTTTATCTCAACCACATAATTTCTCTCCAGAGTCACATTAATATTCCAGAGCTGGTGGCTGTCCGACTGGGTTTTGTATATCATGAATTGAGATTAACCATCCCTGTGAATTTGGGCTTTCTCCCAGTTTTACAATTGTATGGAAATGTATTGTTTCTATATGAAGCCCAGCATAAATGTCAACTGAACTTTTATTATTCTGCCCTCTTACAACATGCCCTCTGGCATACAACTCTGTTAATAAACAGGGATTAATTTAGCAGCACACACTGAAGATGTTAAGGTAGCCCCGTGTGCCACCACACAGGTGGTGTGGACTGCTGGGGAGCCTGCTCTGAGGCCTTCACTTGGTTTATCCCTCATTCTTCAGCCGCTCAGGGAAAAATGAGCAGCAAACTGTCCTCCGTATCAGTTTTCTGAGGCTCCTATTGCTGGGTGGTGCTGGGTGCTGACCCCACTGCCCCTCAACATGGCAGCAGCACCCCCCACCCAGCTCCAGCAGTGCCTCTGGACTCATGTGGCCCTTCCACCCTCTGGAGCTACAGTAGACGTGTGTGGGGGTGATCGCTCTGGATGATCACTCCCATCCCTACACACCAGTGCTCATTCTCAGCACTGGAAGCCAAGAACCAGGCAACGTCTTCCTCCAGAGGGACCCAGCACTGTCACAAATTTAAGTGGCTTAGAACACAAATTCACTACGTTATAGTTCTGGAGGCCAGAAATCTCAAATGGATCTCACTGAGATAAAATCAACAGGTCAGAGGTGCTTTCCTTGTGGAATCTCTAGAAGAGAATAATCTCCTTGTCTTTTCCAGCTTCTAGAGGTTGTCAGCACTCTGCCTCCCTTCCTGCTGAACCCAACTCCTCTCTCTTCTAGCCCCCTTCTTCCACATTGAGGGACTCTTGTGATTCCTGTGAGCCCACATTGAGAATTCATTACTTTATCCTGTCATGTGGTCAGCTGATTAGCAATTTTAATTCCATCTCTTACCTTAATTCCTCTTTGACATGTAAGTTAAGTTATTCACAGGTTAGGACACAGACATCTTTGCAAAACCCTTTCCCTGTCTACCCTACTCCTTTTAATTTATTGATGTTTCCTTATAATCCACAGAATTAAAACCACAGAATATAAAAGCACCACTTGGAACTTACTGTGTCACCCTGTGGAAATTGAAGCTCAAGGAAGTAGTGTGAATGGCATTTCTCTGACCACACTATCTCTATCGTAGTAAACCATTCCTTATCTCTGGTCCAGGAGTCTTGTATCTCTTGAAGAATCCATGAAATTTGGGCAGGCTAACCTGGTAGCTTTCAGTCAGGGTGAATTTCTGAACATTTCATAGTTCTCGTCAACATCTAATAAGTATTAAACTAAAACTTTTTCCAGGTCAGTGTTTGTATCATAACCCCCGGCATTAGAGACTCTTCTGCAGTTAACAAGGATACCTTATCCGTTAGAAATATTTTAGGGAAGACAGTAGGAAAAGGAAGGGAAGATGGTGATAAAGTGGAAAGCAGTTTGTTTGAATTTGTATCCAAACCATAGAATATCTTATCTTGAGTGCACTACAATGTTCCAGTGTCAGGAAACTCTTCAAGGAACCATGCTCAGGGCTTCCACAGGCCCTGCAAGCTCACGGAAGCTGAGAGGGCACTAGGTAACTATTAAACATCACTTGCTCTATTTTCAATCAAATAGCAAATTATTGTCAAAATCCATCATGATTTTGACACTTTGAATCACCAGATGGATCTTCACAGGACTCTGGAAAGTATAGTTTTATTTTAAAATAAGAGGTATCAGCTCATTAAATCATGAGAATGTCAAGATACAGGGATCTCAGCAGGGTCAGCTTCAAAATTCACTGTAGATGACTTAGTCTATTTCAGCCCATAAATTACAGCTTCAGACCTGCAGTCATTCCCACTCTGTACATTCCAGGTGCAAGACTTTCCCTCTTTGCTGTAGTCATTTCTCTGCCATTTGAAGTGAGACATCACAACCATCTCTGATTGTAAAAATGTTTGTCTTGTACCGTTATCACCGTTACAAAGATTAGTTGAGAAAAACTATCTTATTGGAAGTAGCTAAAAAGCCACGTTATCCAGACAGAGAAATAGGAAAGTAAGCAAAGGGGGTACTTATTTTGATTATTCAGTGCAACTTTCTGTTTGGAAATTGAGATGTTAACTTTGTCAGGATGACACAGATGTTTCTTTTGTAATCACTATAAAAAAAGTAATATTTTCTATCAGTTTAAATTTTATTCCTGAATCATCATTGCTGGTAATGAGATGTATTTAACAGATTTAGTGTTAGCACCATGACACTGAGAGATTGAAATACATTTAGCAGATTTACTGTTGAGCACCATGACAGTGAGAGGTTCCTGTGAGGCCCTTCACACATCCCAAAAGTCTTGGTATTAAAATTCATCAAGTTAAACCTCAGGGGATGTTACTGAATCACCAAGATTCATGTAAAATGGACACTTTGGTTTTTTGTTCAGTTTTAAAAAACAAATCGGAATGTGTTATTAAATATTCTGCACACAAAGTGCTGTTGACTTCCTTTCTATGCAAAGCCCTCGGCTAACATTCTCCATTGTTCAGTGGAAGGACACGAATATGAATTCACTGGTGGAACAATTTGTGACTTGTTTTTTATTCCAATGTTAGATTTTATTTTCTGCTGAGTTTCAAAAGCATAAATGAAAGATAAATCATTATTATATTAATCATTAATAATGAAAGATAAATCATTATTATATTAGATACTGGATTATAAATCATTAGGAAAAACACTGTGATTAGCAATATTGTTTAAAACATGAAATAATGATCTTCTCACGAGAGTCTCAGGATGCAGAGATTATAATCACATGCATTTTCCTTTTCTATCAGCACTTTCATATAATGATAAGATAATAAGATCACTATCTCTTTATGTTTATACCCTACGTTAAATGGTACACACCTTAAAAACAAAGCCACTGTCTTGTGTTTAAGACACACTAGACAGTCAATAAATATTGAATGAATAAATGAATTAAGGAATGCATATTTAAATATTTAAAACATATTATTCATATTATATTATATATTTATTTCGAGTGACAGGGTCCCAACTCTGTTGCCCAGGCTACAGTGCAGTGGTGTCATCATAGCTCACAGCAACCTCAAACTCCTCAGCTCAAATGATCCTCCTGCCTCAGCCTCCTGAGTAGCTGGAACCATAGGTGCTTATCACAACGCTCAGCTGATTTTTCTGTTTTTGGTAGAGATGAGGTCTCGCTCTTGCTCAGGCTGATCTCAAACTCCTGAGCTCAAGGGATCCTCCCACCTCAGCCTCCTGAAGTGCCAAGATTACAGATGTGAGTCATCATACCCAGCTAAATACTATTTTTAAAACCATTTAAATTTCTCCTAAGTATTTGCCTATAAGAAATTTCTTCCTATCCTCATTCATTACTCCATATTTTTAGAGGAAAGTAAACCAAAAAAAAGAAAAAAAGTTAAAGAATAGTAGATGACTCTGTGTTGCTATGTGACCTAAAGGTTTAGATGTCACAGCCCTACAAAAGTGCCGCCCAGGTCCCAGTGACATGGGACTCAGTGTCACGTCCTACACCAGTGCCCCCCAGATCCCAGTGACACAGGACTCAGTGTCACATCCTACACAAGTGCCCCCAGGTCCCAGTGACACGGGTCTCAGTGTCACATCCTATACAAGTGCCCCCAGGTCCCAGTGACACAGGTCCCAGTGGTGAGTGTTTCCTCTGAGTCCTCAGGAAAAAAGGCAACTCAAAATACACACAAAATCCTAATATTTTAAACAATTAGAGCACACAGGTTCCAACGAATGTCCTCATCAACAAGTTTCATTCTACTCCATCATATAGTATAAAATGGGCAGAAAATGAATCCAAAAATATTCTATGTCAAAATATGCATGTAAATGTAAATATATATAATTCATATTATATGTCACAACATTCATACGGGGGCAAGTGAGGGAGCTCTTGTAAAATCTACTTAGGTTGCCAATAGGTTCTAAATGAAAACAGGACAGCTTTTAAAAAAAATAAAAGAAACAGAGTAAAAACAAATTAAAAAATGAAATTAGGGAAGTGTAATAGAAATTGGACCTTTCTTGAATTGGGAAAGAAATTCTATTTTCTTCCAGAGTAAGTTCACAAAGATATGAATGCCCATCTCGGTCCTGATGGGCCTTTTCAATGTTCACACCACCTCTAGGTCTCCCCAAATGGCTTTTCCAGCCCTGAGCTCTTTTTGGAAGAAGCACTAATGCACTTTAGTGGGCGAGTGAATTCTCTGCTTCTGTGTAAAAACTGAGAGAATCATAAAATTACTCATGTTTTAAAAGAGTATGCTTTTTGATTGCTAAAATTTTGAAATGCCTGAAATGTAAACAGACTAGTTGGAGTTGATATGATACCAACTTGGGTGCAAGGCAAGAGCGGGGCAATAGCGGACTCCACGCACCAGCACTGGACTTTACTGCTGCTTTCAGGAGGCTCCTTCTTTTCCTTTTCCGCTGTCTTTCTTTCCCTCTCCCCATCCCATTCTCTCTCCTCGTGGGTCTCTCTGTAGTGAAAGGTCTGCTGGCAAGGAGTTTTCTGTTCTTTCTCTAAAATGTCTTTATTTTGCCTTAGATTTTCAAAGTTAACTTTGCAGAATATTTCTGATTCAACGGTTTGTTTTTTTTTTTCTTTTGAGCATTTAAAATATGTTGTTCCACTGTCTTCGTGGTCCCACTGTTTCTGATGACAACTTAGTCTTTATTTATGCCACATTGTTCTCCTGGATGGAATGTGTCATTTTTGTCAGGACTTTTTCTGGACTTCCCAGATTGGTAACTTGTATATTTCACCAATTTTGGAAAATGTTTGCTGTAATTAACTCCAGCATCTATGTCTGCCATCTTTTATAGACTTTATTTTTAAAAGCACTTTTGTCTTCATAATCGTATTCAGCAGAAGGTACAGAGATCACTCATCTACTCGCTATCCCCACAAACGCACAGCCTCTCTGTCAGCGACATGCCCCCAGAGGGGGACAATTGTGACAACTGATGGCCCACACTGACACATCGTAATCCCCCAAAGTCCACATTTACATGAGGCTTCTCTCTTGGTGTTGCCCACACTGTAGGTTTTGACAAACGTCTAATGTCATGTGTGGACTGTGACAGCATCACACGGAGCAGTGCCACTGCCCTGAAAATCCTCCACCTGGTCAGCCTGCCTTCTCTCATCCCCTGGCCAGAACTGACCTTGTCACTGTCTCCTTTCACTGATCTGTTTCACTGTTTCACTGATCCTTTCATGTCAAAGGATGGGCTTAGACAGTATGCAGCCCTTTCAAATCAGCTGCTTTCACTTAGCACTGCGTGTTCAAGTTCCCTCTGGCCTGTTCATGGCTGAACAGCTCGTTTCTGTTTGGGATTCCTGTGTGGTCGTACCACACGCAGTTCATTCATTCATTCATCCACTGGTTGTTTCTGTCAGGGGCTTCCTTTGAAGTGACAGTCACTTCAGTCACTATTGGGCATATGTCTTCCAAATGCCCCAGTCTGTTAGTCACTGTTTCATTAAAAAAGGTTATTGAGACAAAACTGGCTAGTTTTGTTTTAAACTCCACTAGACAGTGCTTTTCCTTGAGACAACAATTTTATTTCATTCTGTGCCAGGGTTTTTATGCATCATGCAGATAATTAGAAAGCGTACTTGAGGGTTAAGTAGAGTAAAACTAATGCATTTTCCTTCTTTGTCAAAAATATTCTAAGTGCAACTGTCATTTTATGCCACAATTTCCCAGCAGAGAACAGAACAACCATCACAGCAGCTTGTTGCCCTGTGCTGTGTAAGGAAGTTTCCTTCACTCTGGTAGCCAAACTACAAATTTTAGCATAGTGAAAAAATGGAAACCCATTATTATTATTAATTTTTGTTTGTTTGTTTTTGTAGAGACAGAGTCTCACTTTATCACCCTCGGTAGAGTGCTGTCGTGCCACAGCTCACAGCAACCTCCAACTCCTGAGCTTAGGCAATTCTCTTGCCTCAGCCTCCCAAGTAGCTGGTACTACTGGTACCCACCTCAGTGCCTGGCTATTTTGTTGTTGTTGTTGCAGTTTGGCCAGGGCCAGGTTTGAACCTGCCACCCTTGGTATATGGGGCTGGTACCCTACCCACTGAGCCACAGGTACCACCCTTATTATTAAATTATTTAATAATTTCAATCTTGCTGACCCCCTGGAGGGGTATTAAATATCATAGGAATCAATAGATCACACTTTTAAAATATTGTCAAGGTGCCAAATCAGCCCTGACCCCAAAGCCTGGCTCATTTAACATGTCCCCTGAACCCCCATGGTTTTCACAGAAAGGTCTCCATGCTCTGAGCTGCTGGAGCTCCTCTGCCTACCAGCTGCATCCAACTGCAGGCATCTCCATGCAGCTCACTGCTCCCCAGGACACATGTCTGGCCCTAACCTGTGCTCTGGCCACAGGTATCAGACGGCCCCAGGCCGACTTGTGAAGTGCCTCCCTTGTGCAGGGCCCCTCTGTGTCATAAGCCTGCTCAGCAGGTCCACCCCCTTGGCAGCTGCATTCTGAGCAGTAACCTGGACTCTGCATTCTAAATGGGGAGCCTGGGCTCCCACTCTGGTTTCTGCACATCTGACACCCGGTGCCCACCTAGTGTGTGATGCCCACCTGATTGATTCAAGAGTCCTGAAACAGCCTGCTATGCAGTATCTGAAAGCAATTGTTTCAAGTACTTCATCCTCTTTAGTGGTGTATGACGGGATGGCTAGTCCAGTACGAGTCGTGCCATCCAGACTTCTAATTCTTTTAGGAAATTCAAATACTGCACGCATCCGCAGCCCACTCCCGATTCTGTCTTATTGTAGTTGCCTGAGTGGTCTTACGGAACTCTCACCAATCATGATCAAAATGCATTTATATTATGTATATTTTATTGGTTTTTCTGTGCCAATATGCACACAAATATTTCTCTCAATAGTAGAGTACATGGATTTAGAAGAATTTCAATCAACCAAATGCAAACACTTTTCTTTAATTAATGATATTTCAAGGCCTGGAAACACACTTGTCTTCTTTATTGGAAAAATGCAATTATAAATAACTTGAATTGTCAGGAAAGAGTGGCTCTAGTCTGAGAATGCTGACTCTCCCCCTTCACCACCTTACCAGACCTGGGCTGAGGAGGTGCGTGACATTTCCATTTACATGTAGACATTTTTCTGTCTGGCTGGTCGTCATCTATACACATCTTCAAACTAGGCTGAATTTCATTAGCCCCTTGCCTATAATATTTAGAGTTGGAACTTAATTATAGGATGTCTACACTTCTTGTGAACTTCTGTGACTGTAACACCAATACAGCATCATACTCTCTTATATTTCTTGCCATACAGACAACTGTACATTCCAATAATAAGATTTCTAAAATATAGTAATATGCTACTTGGTGACGTGTCATCCATCATAAAAATTACATAATAATAAACCCACAAAATATGTCAAGGTCGCCTGACACAGTCCCAGCTCAAATGACCTCTTACGTGTAAGTTTTGTGTTGGCAGAGAGAGGAGGTCTTGCTATGCCAAGGTGGACTCAAACTCCTGGACTCATGGGATCTTCCCACCTCGGCCAACTAAGTAGCTGGGACTACAGTTGTACAATACCACACCCAGCTCTGACTTCTTAAATTTAAAAAGATGTGTCAATGCACATCATAAACACAGGCATTTTCCAGCATCTAATTTCAATGTACAATTTACACAATTAAGGAAAAACTTCTAGAAGTGTCTGCAGGATGTGACATAGAGAAGGGTAAAAGGTCAGTAGTTCTGTAACACATAAACATTTGGGCATATAGCATCCCTAGACTTTTCATCAACATGTCAAGAATTTTATTAACATGGCTTTTTATTTTGTCCTCTGCATCCCCATGCCTCGGCCATATTTTGGGAGTGTGTAACTCACTACTAAGGGATTTTCTTTTGAAAGTGTTCAACGATTTGAGAAGGCAAATGTGAAGAAAAGGAGAGAAGTAGTCTTTAACAGGATTTGGAGACTGCCTGACATTCTGGACTTAAATTCATTTCTGTGTTTAATGTTAAACGTCTCTATTTCTCCCAATTAGTACAAAACACAGGGTCATGTTTCTCTTTTCTCATCCTTTAAAAATGACAGATATTTTAAAATATTCAATGAACTTTTCATTGTCATTTTCTGTGAATACCTTTTATTTGCCCAAAACTAAGTATGAGATTTGAATCTAAAAAAAGGGTACAAACTAAAACATGACCTAAATAAGAATATAACTTCTGTCATTCAGCTAATACTCCAGTGATGTATTTTGCATGCTATGCATTTTCCTGAAACATTCAAGACATTGGTAGCATTATCTCAAAACTAAACACAAACATTAATATGATAATAATTTTGAATAACAGAAAAATCAGAATTAATCTGCGTGAAATTTCTAGAAGCAGATACCTATCCACTAAAGCATCCCCAAATATTAAGCACCGATATATTTAGAGTAAAGGAATACAACCAAGGCACAAGGTACAGTTTAATTTTCCAATAAAATTCCCACTGACCTTGAGGAGGCATGAGAGTTATGATGGGGCAGGTACACAGTGATTGTGCTAATCCAAGCTGCATAATAATAACATCGCTAAGAAAGCAGGGCTGCTCATTAGCCCAGTGCAAATCATGACTATAAATTCAGCCTCCGTGGCACATCACTTCCTGGGTAAACAAACATTGATAATACAAGAAGCTGGAAATCTATCCAAACTAGCAGATTGATAGCACAAATTACTCAGCAAAAGAGAAAGCCTTCAGCAGCTTCAGGAAGGCTTGGTACATAAGCATGATTAAGTGTTTCTGTACAAAACCACAAATCACAATAATGAATCAGATGAAAATCTTCAATAAGAAACTTAAATGCACCAGCTGGCCGCCATCACTCAGCAATGTTACAATGTGAAATGATGACACTCTGAACAGCCAGGCTGGCAGCTTCAGCACACTGTCTCAAGTTAGCTCCCGGAGTGACAAGCACAGCAAAAAGAAAAACTGACAAATCAAAAGAACATCCCGCTTCAGAACACCCTCCAAGGGGAGGAAAAAGAACAGCAAAAACAGTGATTTCCACATCAATGGCTCTTAAGATGGAAAAGAAAGTATTTTTTAAAAAGTTCTGTAGGGCAGTACCTGTAGCTCAAGCAGCTAGGGCGCCAGCCCGGGCACCGGCCACATACACCAGAGCTGGAGGGTTCGAATCCAGCCCGGGCCCGCCAAACAACGACAACTACAACCAACAAATAGCTGGGTATTGTGGTGGGCGCCTGTAGTCCCAGCTACTTGGGAGGCTAAGGCAAGAGACTTGCTTAAGCCCAAGAGTTTGAGGTTGCTGTGAGCTGTGACACCACAGCACTCTACCCAGGGCAACAGCTTGAGACTCTGTCTCAAAAAAAAGAAAAAAATAAAAGTTTTGTAATCTTAATGTCTGAAATTTTTATAACCTATTGAACACATACTAAACTTTCCTTAACAATGCCTAACATTGTTTGGAAGGTGTTCATTTAAATTGGTGATCAACTATAGAGCAAATTATACTATAATCTGAGCAATGCATTGAACTATATAAAATATTTGAAAATACAATGAGAATAGTTTTAACATATGAAATAAATGTGCATGTGACATATTAATAACTGAATCAAAATACACTTGGTTTCCATCACTCAAAATGAATTTAGTAACATGAATAAGCTCTACTGGAAGGAATATACAAATACACTTTCCTTATTTCCTTATAATAGCTTAGGTGTCTTCAGATACATAATGTACTTGTCATTATTTCCAGAATGCAAACCCATAATTACTCAGAAATGTCTCTAAAAGACACTCATCACTGCCACAAGGCAGAGTAAAGAATTTATTAATCGGGGGACCTTTCGGCTAAGTAGAAAGTGCTGATTTGCTCCATTGCAAGTTGATGTCACCAGAACAAGATGAGGTTGCCAATTAAAATTTTTAACCATTAACAAAATGACTTTATATAAATGGCAATATAATTAGCATGCAATGTAAGAAAATATTTGTTCACTATTGCTGGATTAAATTACCTGCTAGATAAATTTGCCCTGAATACACTGTCACTGAGAAAATGTGAGAGGTTTCATCACCAGTTGGTCTAATCACCCCTGAAAGAGATGGATTCAAGACCAAAACAATGTGGATAACTTCAATGGAAATCCAAGTTATTTTTACATTTTGAAGGAAAAGGAAAAAAAAAACCTTACCAAGGAAAATTACAATGTAAACCTTTGTAATACCTAATGTATGTGCACATTTTTAAGAATACTTTAATTATGGAAATCAGTTGGCTACAGCAAAGAAACACACCTGATGAACAAATATCACCTCTCTATATATCTGAGTTTAACAGTTCTTTATGGAGCTACTGCTTAAGAGGTATTCAGCTAACGGGTGAATTGAAAAATATTATCGATGGCAGAGCCCACCAGCTTATCTGCTTCATGAGATAAATTGGAAAAGTAGTTTCAGAGACTTCCATCAAAGCCCTAGCAATGTTTTAGTAACATTTTAAAACAAGTGAGATTATTTTTCCCATTGATCATATAAAAGTCACTGACAACAACAATCACGTATCCACCAGTGTCTACTGTTTAGGTAAGAAGGGTTTTCTTTTTTTAATTACTAAAATTGTGGAATTTGAAAATTGGGACAGAAACTGGAACTGTATTTCTAGCTTTTAAAATTTATTAATGTTAAAATGACACAAAAATAGTTCAAACAACTTGCAAATAAATGAAAAATTAACTGTCAAATCATCCATATCTATGTGCATGCTGTATTTTGTAATAATCGCAACATGTTCACAACTTAATTCCATGTCTGATATTTACAGTAGCAAATAATAATCTATAATATGTATCATCTGTAGTATTTATTTTTTCTTTATGACATAATTTCTTTTTTTAATTTCAAATTAATATGAGGGTACAAATTTTTAGGTTACATTGTTCTCACTTCCAAGGTAAAATTCCAGTTGTAGAAGAGCCCCTCCCCTAGGAGGCAGGCGTGTTATACACCCTCCCCATGTGCACATTAGGTGAGATCCTGCCTCCTGCCCACCCTCCTTCTGCCAGCCATCCTCCCCCTTCCCCGTCCCTTCTCCCCTGCCCTTGTATTAGACTATATTTATGTTTTATTGTTCATATGAGCATGTAATTGTCAAGTGATTGATTTCCTATTAGTGTTGAGTACATTGGATATTTATCTTTCTATTCTTTTGATATTTTATTAAGAAGAATGTGTTTCATCTCCAACCAGTAAATGTAAAAGATGTAAAGTCTCCATCTTTCTTAATGGCTGAACAGTATTCCATGGTGTAAATATACCAAAGTTTGTTGATCCATTCATGGGTTGATGGGCATTTGGGTTGTTTTCATGATTTGGCAGTTATGAACTGAGTGGCAATAAACATTCCAGAATGACGGAATTTCTCTGTCTTTCTCTCTCCATATATTATGTGTGTGTGTGTGAATAATAATAAATATGTATATATATACACACCCATAAATGTATTGTCTCTAGTTTATCTTACCCCAACCGTCACCACACCAAAACCACTTCTGTCAAGTTTACAAATATTTCTCACGTTCTGCATTACTAAAAGTCAAATGGTAAATTCTCAGCCCTAATCTGCTCTCTTGGTGGCATCTGGGACCGTCTGGTGCTTCCTGCTCATGGGGACCTTGGCTCACTTGGCTCCATCACACTACAGCCCCTGGTCTATGTTCTCCTCAAATGGCCCCCTGCCAGGATCCTTAATTTCTTCCTCACCTTCTTCCCTACCTATTAGTCCTGGACTGTCTGAGCAGTACTGTTATTCAGTTACACATCCAGGAGTGTCAGGGTTAGTCTGTCCTCCCTGAAGCTCATATTGGAAATAAGTCCCCAGTTTAACAGTGTTAAGACATAATTGGTTCAAAAGGGCTCTGCCTTCTACTTGAATGGACTAATCCATTCATGGGTTAATGGATTAGTAGGTTAAAAATTAAAGAGTTATCACTGGAATGGGTTAGTTATCTGGAGAGTGGGTCTGCCATGGTAAACATGGCTCTCAGTGCACCCCTTTTGTCCTGACATGCTTTTGGCCATGATGCAACATAGCATGATCCCCCCGACCAAGAGGCCAACTGTACTCATCTTCCCAATCTTGGACTTCCCAGCCTCCAGAACTATAAAAAAATCATTTCTTTTTGTGACCCAGTCTCAGGTATTCACTTATAGCAACATAAAATAGCCTATGAGATGGCAGTGCCTATGGCTCAAAGGAGTAGGGCACTGGCCCCAGATGCTGGAAATGGTGGGTTCAAACCCAGCCCCGGCCAAAAACTACAAAAAAAAAAATAGCCTATGAGAATATATATCATTGGATATATATAAATCACCACACTGTCCCTCTATCTGCAATGCCGAACTTATGTGTCTAATGCATAGATATCTTGATTTTAGTATATTCCAAAGTGAGCTTCTGTCTAACTCCCACATAAAACAACCCTGCCCTCCCAAAAGAATCAATCAATTAAAAAATCTGTTCTTACCACTTTCTTCCTATTTCACTGAATGGCAATTTCATAATTGCAGTTGTTCTGACACAATTTTAGGAGGCATCCTTGAAACCTCCTGTCCAAATTGTTGGAAATCCCACTGGCTTTACAACAGAAATATCTCCAGAGTTTAATGCCTTTTTACCACCTGCACTGCTCTCATCCTGGCCTCCACCACTGCAGCCTCTCACCTGGATCACTGCACTTGGTCCCAGTGCAGACCAAGAGCATGAGCACAGCTTAACTCCAATTACAAGTTTGAATTTTGCTGCTTCTGGAACTGTCGCTTCTCCTATCAACCATAGAATTGGATATCTGAATTTGGTTCTGGAGACTCACCTGACTCAGCTTCCAACTGCTTGTAGGTCTCGATTGTCTGAGGGCAGCTACCCTGGCGGTGCCAGTTCAACTTATGCCAGCCTCCCCCTTCATCCTACCAACACTCTGTCTTCCTCCTTTACACTATTTTTCTCTATAAAGCTACGTTTCTAGACCTCTAGTAACTAGAGAAAGAGAGAATACAAAGAGTTGCTGTTTAAATATTCACTGAAGAGATAAATGGACTGTTGCTATTATTTTTAGTTTTAAGAGCTCAATCTCACCATTACCTTCTAAATGTTCTCACCACTTATCTTACTATCCGTATAGTTGCCATTTTTAGAAAACTAACATTTATTAAACCCACAGACACTGTACATATATTATCTCCTTATATTTCATTATATTACTCAATTTTTTAAAAAAATGTTAAACTATTATGTAAAAGTACTCAATTTTTATTTGTGAAGAAACAGATTCAGAAAGATGAAATCATATGCTCAAACTCATATGGTCAGAACCAGATGAAAATTGGAATCATTCTTCTAATTTCAAATTCAATTTAATAGGCCAGGTGCAGTGGCTCACACCTGTAATCCCAGCACTCTGGGAGGACACAGCAGGTGAATTGCCTGAGCTCATAGGTTCCAGACCAGCCTGAGCAAGAGCAAGACTTTGTCTCTAAAAATAGCCTGGCATTGAGGCTGGTGCCTGTAGTACCAGCTACTCTGGAGCGGAAGTGAGAGAATCCCTTGAGCTCAAGAGTTTGAGGTTGCTGTGAGCTGTGACACTACAGCACTCTACTGAGGGTGACACAATGAGACTATCTCCGAAAACAAACAAACAACTCAATTTCATAATAAAACAAGGTATCCAGTGATTCTTCTCTGTCTTTAATGCAAGATTAAATAAGGATAAATGAGGATGGTTTCATTGTTTTCAGACATTTTACTCAAAACACATTCAATGAAATGTCTTTTTCACATTAATAGGTTTTTCATTTCTTCATAATGATGCTGTATTTAGTAGGGGCATGCTAGTTAAAGGTTGTTAACTTACGTTTAAAGGTTTTATTCTGTATGCATTCAATTCAATTAATCCATATTTATTTATACTGCATCTCAGCTATGACAATTTAGATAGATTGAAGACCAAAAATTTATGAAGAATTACAAATCTCAGAAGTACTTTAAAATATTCATTATAATAATTATTAAATAGGGACCAGAGAACTACTTGTGAAAATTTATAATCATAGCATTCTCTGATAATGCTGAAAGCTTTCTTTACCAGTCTTATCAAGAAAGGGCAAAAATTACAGAGATATTACTTTACTCAATTACTTTACTAGTTGTATGTATTATGCATTGATAACAAATACTTGTGTTTTCAACTTTAAAATAGTATTTCCAAGGTTATTTTGATATCACATGAATCTCAATGAGAATTCTAGAGTAAGCCATTTATACCTAATGCTTCCTTTTTTTCCTCTTAATTTTTTTAGTAAATTATAACTGTGTACATTAATGCATTTATGGGGTACAATGTGCTGATTTTATATATAATTTGGAATGCTTACATCAAACTGGTTAACTTAGCCTTCACCTCACCTTCTTAATTATTGTGTTAAGACATTTATATGCTACTCTTAGTAGATTTGACATGTACCTTTGCAATATGCACCATAGGTGAGGTCCCACCAATAACCCTCCCTCTGCCCAATCTCTCCCTTTCTCTTCCCTCCCCCTCCTCTTCTGTCCTTCATCCTGGACTATAGTTGCATTTTATCTTTCATATGAAAGTATGTGTTATTATATATTGGTTTCATAATAATACTGAGTATTGGTTTCATAATAGTACATTGGATACTTTTTCTTTCATCCTTGAGATACTTCACTAAGAAGAATATGTCTCCATCTTTTTTAAGGCTGCATAATAGTCCATGGTATACATATACCACAATTTGTTAATCCATTCGTGGGTCAATGGGCACTTGGGCTTCTTCCATGACTTAGAAATTATGAATTATGAATTTGGCTGCAATAAACATTCTGGTGCAAATGTCCTTGTTGTACAGTGATTTTTGGTCGTCTTCTATTATTTAGTCTAGTAGAGGAATTGCAGAATTGAATGGCAGGTCTTCATTTAGTTCCCTAAGTGTTCTTCAAACTTCATTCCAAAAGGAACATATTAGCGTGCATTCCCAAAGAATCATTCAAAAGATCAACAAATCAAAAAGTTGTTTTTTTGAAATGATTAACAAAATTGATAAACCTTTGGCTAACCTAACCAGAAACACAAAAGTAAAATCCCTAATATTGTCAATAAGAAATGATAAAGGTGAAATAACAACAGACACCTCAGAAATTAAAAAAATCCTTAATGACTACTATAAAAAACTCTATTCTCAGAAATATGAAAATCTGGAGGAAATAGACCAACACCTGGAAGCACACCACCTTTCTAGACTCAGCCAGAAAGATCACAAAGAATTGGAGGTGTTGAACAGGCCTATATCAAGTACTGAAATAGCATCAAATATATGAAATCTCCCCAAAAAGAAAAGTGCAGGACCAGATGGTTTCACATCAGAATTCTACCAAACCTTTAAAGAGGACCTAGTACTTACATTACATAACCTTTTCCAAAACATAGAAAAAGAAGGAATACTTTCCAACACATTCTATGAAGGAATATCACCCTGATCCCCAAACCAGAAAAAGACCCAACAATGAAAGAAAATTATAGACCAATATCATTAATGAATATAGATGCAAAAATATTCAATAAGATCCTAGCAAACAGAAGCAAACAGAATCCAGCAACACATCAAACAAATTATACACCATGACCAAGTTGGCTTTATCCCAGGGTCTCAAAGGTTGGTTCAACATACATAAATCTATAAATATGATATATCACATAAACAAAATAAAAAACAAAAACCATATGATTCCCTCAATTGATATACCTAATGCTCCTTAAATGACTGTTTTATTGATAATGAAGTCAAATTTTGATTGTCACTGCCTTTTCCCTTAGAAGTTGGGAAGGTGCCAAAGCTCTCTTCTTTTAAGAAGGATGTAAAACAGATTCAAATCAGTAGAGCATTATGTCAATTTTCTCTCTCTTCACAAAACTGCAAATGCATGGACACACTATTTTATTGTTGTTATTTTTGTTTGTTTGTTTTGGTAGTTTTTAGCTGGGGCTGGGTTTGAACCCACCATCTCCAGCATATGGGGCCGGTGCCCTACTCCTTTGAGCCACAGGCACCACCCTAGACACACTGTTTTTAAATTCCTATCAGTAACACAGCATTTAACTCAAGTCTAGCCATGATTCCAAGTTACTGCTACAATCTGCTCAAAAGTCTCTACAGACTCCTTTGAAAGAAAGGACAAGTCTTCTGTTTCAGAGGATGCACACATTGATCCAGGGTTCCTGATTTAGTCTGTTGTCAAGTTCATCACAGAAATGTTTTCACTAGCGTAGGGCCAAGAACCATACTAGTAACATTAGGAGCAGCAATTCCACGAGTTAAGACAGTTGAACTCTCATACTCTTACTTGTCTTTCCAATTCCTTTTAATTTTCTTTCTTTCTTTCTTTCTTTTTTTTTTTAATATCAGATAGAAAGATTCCTGGGATCTATTTCAACCCAGGAGCCCTGAGACTGGGAAATGGGAAGCAGAGGAGCAGTATGAGTGGAAAGGAAGGACGGTGACCAGCAGTGAGAGTAAGGAAGGGGTTACCAGATCTGGAACAAGGCTTCATGCTGGACACAGCACAGGAGTTCAGCTGTTGGAACCATGTTTTAAGGTCAGTACTGGATAAAGATGAATTTACAAATTTACATTGTGGTCTTTGTTTTGGGCTATAGTCCCCTAGTATCTCAAAAACATGGAGGGAAATGAAGGAGACTAATATTTATTATATATCCACCATGAACTGTGTACAAATTGCACCCATGTTGATAGTTTAAAAACAGTAATAAAAGCAGAGAGAGGGAAGGAGAGAGGGGGATGGGGAGTCATGGTGTGTGACACAACTTTTGGGGGCAGGACACAATTTAAGAGGGACTTTACCTAACAAATGCAATCAATATAACCTTGTTCTTTGTACCCTCAATGAATCCCCAACAATAAAAAAGAAATAAAATAAAATAAAAACAGTGATAAAGCATGTAATGTAGCTATGAAAGAGGAAAGGAGGAGAAAGGAAGAAAGAGAAACAGCTTTATTTGCTAAGAGTAACCTCAAAATACCTGATTAAAAACACTCAAGTACACACTCACACAAAGTGAAAGTAATTGGAATTCAAGGGGACAAAAGGAAAATAATTTGCATTTATTTGGACACTATTCAAATCTTCCCAAAAATATTCAAAAGTGGTTGAAAACATCATTTGCTTCTAGGAAGAAAAACTGGGTGGTATGGGGGAGGGTGGGAGGGAGATTCTCCCTGGATACACGGTGGGCCAGCTGGAATCTTGAAACATGTGAAGAAATACTCAGATAACAAGAACAATCATAATAATTCAGATTTAAAATACTTACTATGTGCTGAGGACTAGGATAACCTTTAGAGAATAGATGATGCTGGGAAAAAAATCTCTCTCACAATTTAAGAGCAACAGACTCCCATTCATCTGCACATGGTTTTCTCTGTGTTTCTGGAAGGTCTGAGAAAGCACTCTTCCTTCTACCACAGAACACTGCACCAAAGACCCCTCACCTCTCACTGTTCAGAGACTTCGACTCTGCTGCTGCTGCACTGTGAACCCCTCACACTTCACTGAACTCCCCATCAGGAGAAAACAATCGCTGCCAATCCATTCAAGTTGTAAAAAAGGACACAAAAGCCCCATCTTTTGATGGCAGAATAGTACTCCATGGTATACATAAGGCCACAGTTTATTAATCCAAGCCATTCATGGGTTGAGGGGCACTAGGGTTGTTTCCACAGCTTTGCAGTTTTAAACTAAGCTGCAATAAACATCCAAATGCAAATATCCCTATGGTGAAATGACTTTTTTCTTTGGGGTAGATACCTAGGAATGGGACTGGAGGACCAAATGGAAGCTCTCCCAAGTAAAGGATCACAGGAACAGAAAAGTGAGCATCACCTGTACTTGATACTAATTTGAAATTGTAGATTAACAAAACATGCTCATGTGAGAGAAAAATTCAGTTGAATCCAAGAAGAGGGAAGGGGAGAAAAGGGAGCAGTGGGTCCCTGCCCATGGGACAATGTGAGGACATGTGACACACTTTCTGTGTGAGGAGTACGGCTGCCACTGAGACTCTGCCTTACAAAAGTAAGTAATGTGGCCTAACTGTATGCAACCTCATTAACAGAAAGTAAAAATAAGTAAAATCAAAGAAAAACAATCACTGGTGGTAAGCTCCACCCCTACCAGGAAGCAAAATAAAATGGTTCAAAACCCCTTAATTTTTAATAGAACATGCCCACTGTTTTCTCCCTTGAACATAATTTCTAATTTCCTGTTTTCTCTCCACTCTTTCATTTATTTGCCTCTGAATACCAAACCTAAGTTGTCAAATTCAATGGATATTTATTCATTTAGAGATAGAGTCTGACTCTACTCCCTGTGTAGAGGGTTGTACCATCACAGCTCACAGCAACCTCAAACTCTTAGGCTCAAGTGATCCTCCTGCCTCCGCCTTCCAAGCTGCTGGGACTACAGGCACCTGCCATCACACCGGGCTAGTTTTTCCACTTTTAGTAGAAACAGGGTCTCAGTCTTGCTCAGGATGGTCTCCAACTCCTGAGCTCAAGAGATCCTCCTGCCTCAGCCTCCTGGAGCTCTTGGATCAAAGGTGTGACCCACAACACCCAGACCAATGGATATTTTTCCTCCTATAGTTCTCTCTCTCAGCCTCCCTGCAAAACAGACACAGGCAGCAGCCCTCTTCACCCTTCAGAAGGCCACTCTTGGCTCTGCTGTGGGAGGGAACTCCTGATTTTCTCCCAATTCACTGTTTGTTATTTCCTATTCTCCTCCTCAACTCCTACCTCTTAACAGGTGAAATTTCCCAGGTATTTACTCTCTCCTTTTCCTTTTCAGTCTCTCTCTCCTTAAGTGTTCTCATCTATTTCCACAAGTTTTAACATTTTCCCTGTGTTGAAATCTATGTCCAGGACAAACTTCCCTGATCATTTAAAATCCCTGAGTGTTCCCATCTGTACTGGATAGCACACAGACTTTTAAAACTCAGTATGTTCCGTATGGAGCCTGGATTCGTGTTCCTTCTCCCTTCAGCTCCTCAAACACAGTCACCCCCTTTCCTCAGAGCCTCTGCACATGCTCTTCCTCAGCCTCACACTCCTCCCCCCACGCGTCAGCTGACAACTTCTGCTTAACCCTCCACGTGCACGAGGTGATGCCACAGCGAGGTCTGACAACTCCACCAGCCTGGATCTCATACCAATTCTATCTTCACATTGAACTTCACAACTGTGATCTCATGGGGTGTTTATGTAGCTATTCTTCACTTAAACATTAGATTCTAGTCTCTACAAGAGCAAACTGGGTACCTTTTCGCTAATTGTTATCTGGCGTGACTATAATATCTGGAGTATTGCATAGAATGAACAATTATCAAATGAATGAACCAATGGATGCAGTAATATCCCCTTCCATTTTCCACCTCTGCCATCACCGAGAATTTGCTTGACTGACTCAACCAAGAGCTCGAGGCAGTGGGAGATAATCCATGCCATCAATGCAGAATTTACTGAGAATGCAAAACTGGTTTTGTTGATTTAATATTTAATTTTCTTCTACCATTTCTTTAAAAAAATCCAAACACTGTTTTGCAATCCTACGTAATAACAAATACAATAAACAGTAACCCCTGTAGGTGAAAATAATAACTATATTAGTGTCAGTCACATAAGTGATTTTAAATAAATTATGAATTTTACTAATTGTAGAAAATGCAATTTGGATTTGTAAATTATGTTTACATTTTGATACACTGCCTAAAAGAACCATACCTTTGAGTTACTAAAAGGACAGTTTAAACTAGTAGAGATATAAGAAGTAAAACACAAGCCCCATTTATTTTTCAGAATTTCATCAAGAACATAGTGGTTCAATATTTAAATGCATTCCCAGGAACCAGGATAACAGCCAATTATAGATAACAATAAGTGGCTATACTTCTGATTTATTAACCTGTCCATCCAAGTTCCCTCCTGAAGTGACTGTCCAATGAGTATTAACAGAGCTCTTGTGAGTGAGGTAGGTTGTACAATGACATAAAATGGATTTGCACTGTACTAATGCGATCACTAACATCCACGTTTTTCCCACGTAGAGCTGAGTGTATACGTGAAGAGTAAAATGTAGAGGTGCTGCAGTAGGAAAGACAGGATTCTGATGAACACCGATCCCTCCCTGCCAGATTCCACATTTGTCTTCTTGGTTCTGAGACACAGCATGGCACAGGACTTTAAGAAACTAAAATATAACATTTATCTATTCACATGTATTTTACATGTATACTTAAATGTATTTTATCTAACCCCAGTTTGTCCATCCCCTGCGTGCAGATGTGTGCTACGGTTCTGTGCTAACCCAGCTCACTAAACACAACGTTCTCCAGGCCCATCCCCAGGGCCTCACAGGAAAGGCGATAAACACAGGGAAATGACAGCTCCGTGGAAGGAGGAAGTCCTAGCGTTCAGCAGCATGTGGAGGGACTATAATTAACAATAATTTATTTTATATTTCTAAATAGTTTCTGGAACAGAAGACTTTGAATGCTCCTAACACAAAGAAATGATAAAGGTTTGAAGTAATGAATGTGCTAAATGACCACGATTTGATCATTTTACACTGTATACATTCATCACCATATCACTACGTGCCCGTCAATATGTACAATTACTACCTGTCCAAATCACAGAGTTCCTGAAAAACGTGTATTGTCTCTATGCAGAAGTGTGTGGTTATACTACTGTTGAATTAATGCTGCTTGAAAACCACAATTATAGTGTATCTTATTGTTGGTTCGTATTTTTCACAGTAACTAGCACCAGGTCTTACACATAGTAGGAGCTTAATAAATATGCATTGAATTGGAAATTTTTCCTCATTTACTTGAATATGATAAAGCAAAAGGAAGAAAAGATGATTCATCCCAGAAAGATTTATAATGCAGCAACTTCTCTTTGACAATTGCAGAAAAATTAAGATACAATTTCCACTTTCAACAATATGCTAATCGGCTCTCAGACAATTAGAAAAAATAATACAAAGTAACCCAGCAGCTGCGTCTCCATCCAGAGAAGGATACATCTTAGGAATCTAACACCACAAATGTGTTCAAATTCCTTTGTGGATTATGAAATCAGATTTGTTCATATTTTCCTTAATAATTTATTCATCTCCCTCTTGAAAATGTACTAAAGAGCGAGATTGTATGGATTTCCAAGATGATTAAGATCGGCTGAGACCTGCTCGCTGGAATCTAACACATCAAAAACAACACAGGATCAGATGCGTAATTTGGTAAACTGTTCAGCTGGCTGCCAGCAAAAGTTGTCTCTTCTCCCTCTTGTAGCTGAACAATTTAATCAATTTCTGAATTGATGAAACATCATCATTGAATCTATAAGTTCATAAAACTTTGTATTAAATGCACTAAATGTACTGAGAAGTTCTATTTTGAGTCACTGATACCCCCTCTTTTATTAAAAAATTCCTAGTGTAAGCATCAACAGGGGGAATGTTAGAGAATTAGGTTTAGCTAAATACAGAGGAGCTAAACTATTACCCTTGCAGCAGAGACGGCATGAACGCGGGTAAAGCGAGAATCCCTTGCCAAGGTGCACAGGCAGCCTGCACAAGACACTGCACCTCTCGCCAGACCAGGGCTCAGCCTGGGGTTTCCTCCTTTTGCTGCTAAGCAGAGTTCTCCTTTCTACAAAATAACTATAGATTCTGACATGCATGCTACATTAGTATCTCTGTTAAAGTTTTATTAAAACACTAATGTTCATCCTTTCTAATAATTTTGATTTGCAACAAGAATTCTTTAACTTCTGCCTTTGATGATCAAGATTTAGTTCACTGCATGGTTTTCAAAACTGTAGTGAATTTGGTTTGGAAAAGCCGGGTTGGTAATGGGTATCAGGAGCTATTCAGAACAAAACCTGAGTACTGTCTATGTTTAAAAAAGAGAGACAGAGATACTTTAGATTCCAGAAGAGAAGCCCAGGGCATAATATTCTTTATAACTGACAGTATTTCATCACTCTTTATATTTATTAGATCTTTAAATCACTGCTGCCCCTAAGGATAGACACTGATTTAAACCCTGGGTTATTTTCACACAGGATAGCTTTGGATTGTTTGAAACCAAGAACCTAAGAAATACCTCACGATGAGAATTCAGCATTAAAACAAGCATCAAAGTAGAGAGATACTTTCCAAATGCTCATGGAAGTCATCAGCTTGCTGTAATTTAGATTTATTCTGACCAGATGAAGGTAACAACAGAAATGTTCTTTTAGACTCATTTTGAACACATGAAGGTTACAATGGTCACTTGCATTGGAGTCGAACTGTTTTATTAAGATGGAATAGCACTTCTCGGTTATACTGCACATTTCACTTTAAAGAAAAACCGTTCACGTGGCGCCTGTGGCTCAAAGGAGTAGGGCACAAGCCCTATATGCTGGAGGTGGTGGGTTCAAACCCAGCCCCGGCCAAAAACTGCAAACAAACAAACAAAAAGAAACTCTGTTCATAGAAAACATTAATCTCTGCTCATGTGTCTGTTTTTAGCAAACATTCAGGACTGAGTAAATATGCTCAGAACTAGAATTTCATTTAAAAAAAAAAACCCTACAATGATCATAATCCTTGGAAATGATTCTATACTATTATGAAGTTTCCATATGGTCTGTGATTAGAAAATAATCACAATGTACCCCATTTTCTGGATCTCAGATTAACACTAGTGATATATAATTAGGTAGGAAGGTAGGCAGAGTTTTTGCTGTTGTTGTCCATATTAATATGAGGATACAAATGTTTAGGTTACATTGTTTTCATTGCTAAGGTAAAGTTCAAGTTGTAGTTGAGCTCTTTACTGAGGGTGCACATTTGGTGAGACCCCGCAATCACTCTCCTCTCCTCTCCCTACACTATATTTGTGTTTTTGTTTTGTGTGGATGTGCAGTTGTTTATATATTGGTTTCATACTTGAATTGAGTACATTGGACACGTCCCCCCATTCTTTTTTTTTTTTTTTTTGAGACAGAGCCTCCAGGTAGAGTACAGTGACCTCATAGCTCACAGCAACCTCCAACTCCTGGGCTTAAGCAATTCCCTTACCTCAACCTCCCAAGTAGCTGGGACTATATAGGCATCTGCCACAATGCCCAGCTATTTTCTGGTTGCAGCCGTCACTGGTGTTTGGCGGGCCCAGGCTGGATTCGAACCTGCCAGCTCAGGTGTATGTGGCTGACACTTAGCCGCTTGAGCCATAGGCGCCGAGCCACTTCCCCCCCATTCTTAGACAGTCCACTAGGAAAAATGTGTTTCAACTCCATCCATGTAAACACAAAAAGATATAAAAGGTAGGCACTTTTATTTTCCCATTACAAGCAATATAAAGACCAATTCTCTGACCAAGGATTACTTAATCTATGAAGCTACATGGGGAAAATAGATACTTCTTATCTATCAACAGAAAACTGTAATCTTACAAATACTAGAATAACAACATTTCCATCTTGGTTTAGTACATTCACACAAAAGGAATGGACGAAGGTTAGGCTGACCGCATATCAACCATAAATTTGAACAATGATAAATAATGTCTTTGTGACCATATTTCCCCCATGTCTTGGGTTCACAGTGAAGCTGCTGGACAGTTACTCTCCTGGACACACAGACGCCTCCTCCTTAGTGGGATAAACTTCCCTCCCACGCTCTGTATGACTGTGTTGGGACTCTCAACTATGACACCAAACCTTCTGGCTCAAAAAGGGGCACACATCACCCTGACTCCTAGACAGAGCGTGGCTTAGAAATGTGCACTTCTCAGGATGGGTTGTTATTTTTCTTGGCCATTTTACCCTTTATAACTTCACAGCACACAAATAAAGAATTCAAACACGGTGATATGTGTCAGTGCAAAAGCAGCTCACAGTCCAGGACCACTCTGGCCACCGGGACAGGCATGAGGTGGCAAAGAATGAGTCCCTCACCTCCCAGAAGGGCAGGGACAGAGGACATCAGTGGTGACGGGACAACTATGGTCTGTTCTCCTGATGTTACACAGCAAGGTCCACACGAACAGGGCAATTTGTAATGATTCATGAAGATCCACAACTTTCACACATACACCCCCCCTAATCTGGGGACCAGTCCGTGCACACTCTATTTGGTTTGCCCTTCCATGTGCCTGCCATCCAATGCCCCCTAGCACCTTCCACCCAGACTGGCTCACCGTGCTCCCCCCACCCTCACCTTGTAGTCAGTGGGACCTAGATGTTCCCCCTCGCTGCTCACAGCCTCTGCCATGACCTTCCAGAAAGGAAACTCAGGTTCTCATATTCTTATTCATCCTCTGAGCAATGCCCTCCCATGGTTCACCCACCACAGTTAGAATAAAACCTGAACCCCTCCCTCGGCCTCAGGGTAGGCACCACTTGAGCATGGCACACGCAGACTCGGCTGCGTCCCCTCTTCTAACCACAGTGGCCCTTGCCATCCTACGGACACAGGTCAGTCTGTCTCCTCTATAATGTCCTCTCATTCTCTGCTCCCTCTACCTGTCTCACTCTGCCCTGATATCAGAAAACAACTTTCTTGTCATTCAAGTAATTTCTCAAACATTGTTGATGCTAAGAAAATTTCCTTAACTGCTCCACCACACAGCCGCGCCCCTCCACCACATCCTCCCATTATTTATTTCTAAGTGTCCTGTGCTTTCTTTTTCATTTCTTACTGTCTGTCTTCCACTCCACAATGTAAAAGTGGCAAGACTAGTAGTTTCGTTTGTGCTTACAACTCCATACCCGAATGTCTGTCTGTGTCACTGGCTTAGGATAGGTGCTCAGTATGTGTATTTGGTGATAAATGAATTATAAATAAATGAGTACAGTAGAAAGCACAAGTCATGTAAGAACAAAAAACTAGGCAATGAACTTGGCAAGGAAGACCCCACCAATGCCCCGTGAAGTAGGTTTACTGCTGCAGCTGAAACACTGCGAGTCAGTACGTAAAGTAACTGCAAATTAGCTGAGGTAAAAGTCTCTACAGAAAGACCACACAGCCTATTGGAAATTTTTATAATGTGCATTAGATGCAAAACCCAATGGAAGACAAAGGAATAAAAATACAGTTCTTCTGAGAGATTTGCCTGCACGTGGCAGTGTGACCACATTAGAAGGAGACCAAAGGTCAGGAGGGTTTGTTTATTTGCTTTTTAGTTACACTTTTTTAAAAAATTTTCTCTACAGATATACATGTGTTTATTTGGTTTCTACTTTTTGCCTTCACAAAATTAAAAAGGCTTAGAATTTAATGACAATAACAATGATTAAGATAAGGACTAGAAACAAAAACCTTGTAAAGAATGAAGATACATACATTCAGAAAAGAAATCAGACAATAGCTGCAATGAAATATTCAGCAATAATAATAATAATGCAAAAAAGTAACACTTACATTGTCAGATAAGAGTATGTCTATTACAGAATGCTTTGAGGTTCAGTATGGAGTCATCAGTTAACTTCTTCTCATTTTTTCCCCGAAGTCTCAAAAAATAGACAACTAATATTTATAAATAAGAATAGAAGATAATTTCAAACAACAGATCATGCCAAATCTTATAGACAACAGAAATAGAAGAAATACTTCAAAATCATTCTATTTCATCTGGATATACTTGATATTAAAACTGGAAAAAATATATTATTATAAAGGGAAATTACAAACATATTTCACTTATAAATGAGGATGCACTATCCTCAACAACATGTTAACAAGTTGAATTAAAAATTAATGTTCTAGTAATGCACTTTGGTCAAAATTAAATCCAATTTATGTGAGAATTAGTTGCTATTTTCTTTTGTTTGTTTGTTTATTTGCTTTTTAACAAAATCATTATAGAAATTTGAATTTGTTTATATATGCTAAGCAATAAGGTAACAAGTACAGAAAGATCTAGAACATTATACAAAGCAGAAATTATGACAGCAAGTGGTGGATGCAGAGTTTAGAACAGAAATGCCAGGATTAGGGACATGTAACAGTGAGGAAGGCTGCTGGTCATGTTAATGGTAACAACTCAAATGATAAAAGCAGCAGAAACAGCTCCGAATGTTTTATGAACATTAATTAAACTGGTATTTCTGTAATTTAGTAAACAAAGTGTCACAGAGACCCAGTTTGATGGTTTTTACTGTCCTTGTGAACAAAGAGGTGAGTTGAATTAATAAGAACAAAAAGGAAAATGGAAATTTACAAAGCCTACAAGAGCACTGAGCCTTACAGTAGCAGCTCATAGAAATAGAGATAAAAGGTGATTCAGGACAATTACCGCAAAGTATGGAGGGGTCTAGTCAGGAGTAAAGAACACTGCTCTGTAATCCCATCAGTACAGCTGCACGGGGACAGGAGGACACGTGAGATGTAGGAGACTTGGGCTTCAGTATGAAATATGCTGATGGACAGAGAGCTGGGACCCTTCCGGATCAGCTAGGTGACTATGTGGCACCAAATAAGGGGGGGCTTGATATCCAACAGGCCTCCTTTCAGGTCCTGGCTCTGTCACTCAGTATTTGGGTGGCCCTTTCAACTAACATAAATTGAATTTTAATGTCTTAATCTGTAAACTAACGAAGACGACAGTAACTACAGAATACAGCAATACTCGTGAAACACTACAAGCTCCCAGACTGTTAGTGACAACCACTGAGGTGTTGCCCTTCCTGTGACTCTCCACCGCCTCCTCCTGGCCATTAGCATAATCATACAATCAGTGACCGCTAGGGACTGAATATAGAACTGAATTAAATTATATCTAAGGAATGTTTTAGACCCAAAACTAATTTAGTTCACACAAACCCTAGATACATATCACCTAAAACAGAAAGAAAGCTAGGGAAATGATAAAAAAGGTATTATACCCCTACAAAAGTATGAGCTGTTTATGTTTTGGCACTGAAGAGCAAATATTTTAACTAATTATGTGTCTGAAACCATATCTTGGATTAAAGGCTTAACTGAATGCAATTTATATCCTGTTTTTAACATAAACCTTTTTATCACAGGCAAAACCCCTCTAACTTGAATGAAGCCCCACAGTCTATAGTAATTATTTCTAAGTATCTGGAAACTCCATTCGGGGGGTTCTTGTATCTTGTATGCTCCAATTTTATCTGTGAAAGTAAATGAAGTGTTCCCATTTGAGAATGTCTGAGAATGAACTGTGCACACTGCCAGGGCCAGGGACCCTGGATGTCAGTAGTGTCAGTGTGGTAGGAAAGGTCGTGTCATGCCCAGCTCAGGCCCCAGAGGACAAGTGTGCATACTCGGTGCCTTTAACCAACGTGAAACTTGGTAAGATGAAACTGGATGAGGCTCTATCCTACAGCTCTGTGATTTTTCCACCATAAATATAATTCTGAAATTTTCTCAATAGCAAATTTCAAATAGATTTATTAATTAGGATAATGCATCTACTATAACATCTCTTTAAATTTCAGTGTCTTCACATAACAAAAGTTTATTTTGTCTTGGATTTTCATTTCATATAATAGGCAAATGAGTCTATTTCTTGGATGATCTTTCACAGGATGATTCAGTAACTGATTTATTTTTATCTTGTGGCTAACCCACCACCTAGGGCACTGGAATGAGGAGGATGCAGCCATCCCCATTTCTTAACTTTCTGGAGTCTCAAGTGACAAACATTCCTTCTATTCTGGTGTGACAGGGAAGAACGAGCCCTGTGATTCCACAAAGACGGAAGGGCCTGGAGCTTGGGTTCTTTGACTGGACTTGGTTGTCTTTGCCCAAATATGAGTATAGAGAGTACAAATTACATATTCAAAACCATAATGTGAACACAGAAATAAATATGAAGGAAATCTGAATAAGAGATGGGCCCAATATTAAAAATGTTCTAGTTTAAAGAAATCTAAAAGAAATAAAAGAAATAAGTAAAATAAATCAGTCATCTGGGAAACAAAAGATTATTTGAGCTGAAATACAGACACACAAGACTCTAAATTTCCTAATTATTTATCAACATTAGTCAGCTACAAAAAAAAAAATGCTTTCAATAAGTTTTAAAAATTCATATACTCCAGCCTTTAATGTCCATTACCCAGAAGTACTGTTGTCTCTCCGCCAACCCTTAGCTGGCAGGAGGCTCAGTTATAATTTGCCCCAAATGATGGATTCTTTAATAAAAATTCAGTAACAGAAAGCTTGACAGTAATATTTAAAATGTCACAATTAAAATAAATTCATTAAATGACCTCACAGCAATAGTCATTCCTATTGATCACTGGGAAGTCACAGTATTAAGAATAATATTAAATTCTCTAAAATTCTAAGAATTATAATTGATTATTTGAAAAAATAAGTGTTTAGAGTGAGAAATACTCATTTAATAATGAATAAACTAGAACGATACAAACACTAATTAGGTTCACCATAGCACCTGTCCATTAAATATTAACTACTGCACAATGACAGATTTAAATAACAGTGAGAGCAAATAAATTCTGTCCACATTGTTATAGCTTGAAGATCTAGTACTTCTTTCCCATCGTTGAGCCTCTTTTTATTAAATCCCCCTTTCTTAAGTTAAAACTATTCTTATCTGAAAATACTGTGTAGCTCCAAAAAATGTTATTGGCACAGTCAATTATTTTAGTTGCCAGTGTTTGTTACCATGATTCCCATGTAGAGATAACGGCCAGCGTCAAGCAGCCACCAACACCTCCATCATGAAAGACACACAAATACATATACTGAAGAGGGAAAATGTGACTTTTTCCGTATTAATTTCAAATCAAGAATAAACCATAACAACTGAAAACTCGAAATTATTAACAGTATTCCTCTTATCTAGAAGAGTGTGGTAAAACAGGCAGCAGCACACAGCGTTAACAGTGGAGACATTGCGGATGTCTGGCCCTATCTGTGAATATTCAAACATACCTTCCCCTTAACGTAGCAATTTGACTGTTGGGATTTTATGGCAAAAATATGTACACACATGAATGTAAGGCTGTGTGCCAAAGAGTGTAGCATGTAGCACTCTAATAAGAACAACTAGAACCCTAACGTCCACCAAGACAGTAGTAATTGGATAAAAAGAATGAGATAAAATATACATAGTGAATCACAAGCGTGGAAAATACATAAGTTGATAAAACGAGGCACAGCCACCTGCACAAAATACTCCCGTCTGGAGGAACCTGTGTGCGTGCAGATAATGTTTGGAAGTATGGGAATATAACCAAGTCGTCTCCGTAGAGAAAAGTATCATTTTCTTCTATCCTATGGCATCATTAGCTTATTTACATGTTATTTTCATGTTTAAATACTAAAAATAAAGAAAATTTTAAAACTTTGTATCACACCACTTTTGTATAATAATTTACTCCTTTATGTATAATTAACAATCATGATTTCTCAGTGCCTTCAAAATAATAAAACAATATAAAATAGATTCTATTTTGAAGAACCAGAATAATTCTTATTGTAAATAGGCAGTTGGTTTTAACTTTCTTAAAGACAGAAGGATGGTATATTTCTTTTAACGTAAAAAGCATCTATCTAACCTCTCTGTATTATTATCTCTCTTCCCAAAATTCAGATATTTAAGTAACATCATTCGACTTTTGACCAGAGTATTTTAATCATTGTCTCTCAAGGACATTTGGTAGGAGATAGTACCATCTAAAATACTTCTTTAAAAGTAACTGATACTGGAAAAGTGGCACCCCAGCCAGCTCAGCTGAGCAGGGCTGGGGGACCTGCCACCTCTGTCTTGGTGGCAGCAGCCCGGCAAAGGAACTGGCAGGCTGGAGCAAGCGGGGAGCTTCCCTCCCCCACCAGAGGCGCCAGTAGAGTGGCGCTAGAGGACCTGTTGGCTCTGCCTTGGCAGCAGCTGGCACAGAAACTGGCAGGCTGGAGCAAGCAGAGGAAGCTTTCCTCTCCCACCAGAGGCTCCAGTAGCAAAAAAGACTGGACGGAACAGGGAAACACTGGTAATTCCTCCAGTGCATCCCTGATTGGTCCATTTTCAATCTTGCTCCTGACTGGTCTATCTTATAGACCAATCAGCTAAGCTCTCAGCTCATTGGACAACTGCCCCTATATAAACCCCTGAGCAGGGAGCCTAGGGGCAGATTATCACAGATCGTCAAGGAAGATAGAACAGAAGAGCAAGACTTCAGCAAATCGCAGATCTTCGGGGAAGAGAGAACAGGACAGCAGATTGCTGCACACCGTTGAGGGGGAAAGAGGAAGAGTTGTAACACTTATACCCTGCTTTGCAAGGAAGTTTGGCTCTTTGTAAGAGCTGTAATACTTGCATCCTGCCCCATAAGGAGGTTTGGCTCTTTGTAAGAGCTGTGACACTTTAAAACCTATCTTATCCTGCTCTACAAGGTGTAGCTCTTTGTAAGAGCTGTAATAATACCTCTGTAAACAAAACCTAATTTACTGTACATCCTGTGGTCCATCGATTCAATCGTCAAGACCAAGAGCCTGGAAATCCAAAGTCAAAAATCCAGTATCATAACTACCTTCATTAATCATCCATTTTCCTCCTGTCTTCAAAGGTCTACACTAGTATCTTGTCCATTTTGGAAACCATACTTCATCAAGCAATTTTTGAAATTTCATTTATTGTAGTTTTTTTTTCTAATTCATGTTCTTTTCCATCTACAGGAGACATGCAAGAACCAGATGGCAGAGAAATAGGCTCACACATGATGGAATTCCTTCTGTTCACTGCTCACATCTGAGGTTTTCCTCTGCTGCCATGTCATGGGGAGGCTGATCACTCAGTGTGGCCCCCACTGCTGAGACCACAGTTCAAACCCCAGTCCTCACAGCTGAAATCTAGGTAATGAGATCTGGAGATACTCACTGTGGTTAATTAAAATCTCTTATATAGAATTCATAGCAGACACAACTTGAAACAACTTCCACTCAGACCTAGAATTTCCTTCCTCCTAGCACAAGGAGGGATTCTGATACACAGAAGGAGCCTGCGGTTCTCCAGGCCCAGCCAGCAGGGACACAGCAGGGATGCGTGAAGTCTACACAGATGTCCTCAGTGCCCGAGATATAGAGCACTGTGATCCCTCCCCTGGGACACTGACGCTGTCAGGATGCCCACCTCATATCAGGCACTGTTTTGTAATTTCTGGTCTAAAGCCACTCTACTCTTGGGACATGGGAACATAAGCCATCTTAAAAGATGTAAAGTCAAGAATCATTAAGGACAACAAACTTGCTTAAATTAACACCCTGACTGCCATAATACAAAAAAAAATTTTTCCCCCTGGGGCCATGTTAGGTCAAGATAGGTCAAGAGACCTGTGAATTGCATCATGAAGCCCCAGGCTCAGAATTAGCATGAGTCAAATACAACTCACATGGTGGTTAATGTGTTTGACCTAATAAAACACCATAGCCTCAAGGGAAAAATTTTTTTTTTCTAGTGTGGCAGTCAATATTCAATAGACCTGGGAGTTATATATGCTTCACAAGGCCCCAGGCTCAAAACTAGAAAATTATATACAACTCACTTGGAAGTTAATGTGTTAGCTCTCTACTAATCTTTAGGCCACCTGAGATACACCAACCTCCTTGCTATTTCTCTTTAAGCAAATCCACACATTTTCCCCCCACAAACTTGGTCCAATGTCCCCTTCCTCTCCATTCTCAGCTGCCAAATCTCACACATACTGTTACTTGGAGTAATCTTAAATTCCATCTCCTGTTATCATGACAGGAGTCAAATAATCTCCTGAAATACCATGTCAACTGCAGCTCAACAACTCAAACTTCAGCTTTTAAGTATACAACCAAAATAGTTGCAATAGTTGCAGGTTTAAAGGGGGTTCTAATGTACTATGAGCACAAAGATCCAGAAGGATTTAATCCCACCTTGGGGTGGGAGATCGGTGAGACAAAGTTGAATGGAGATTTCTCAATAATTAATGATTACTGAATGTTTATATTGTGAAAACTGCTTTACACAAGTTAAGTCTTTAATTCTCACAAAAACAGAGGAAGATAGGTAGTATAATTATCACCTTGATCTCATAAACAAGAATAAAGAGTCTAGGAGACTTTAGTTTGCTCAAAGTCACTGGAGATTAACAGAGAGGAAGCCAGACTCCAAAACGAGTCAGTCTAGCTCCAAGTTAAATGACATTAACCAGTATGCTAAAAGCTTTATGAGAAATGGAGTCTTTATCATAGGATAAAAGAATGGGAGGACATTTACCTAGGAAAACACACAGACATAATCAACATCTGCGATTATAAAATATACAACACATGTAGGAAACAAACAATAAAAATATCCAAACCTACTGCAAAGCCTAGCATGAATGAGGTACTGTCCTAATTGCATTTTTTAATATTAATATATAAATTAATTAATAATAAATATATAAAACAACAGCACAAAAAGTGCCATTTCTATAATGTCTACTTTATCTGGAGCACAGAAAGTTTAAGTGACCTGTCCAAGATCACACAGCTAAGATCAGTTGGTGAGCCTGGGAAGTCAGACTGTCTGGCTCTAGCTTCTGGGGCTCTGAAACACATTCTGCGCACTCTAGAGACAAGTTTCCTGCTGGGATGGGGCTGCCATGTTCAAGGAAGATGGCTGCAGAGGAAGCTGGGAAGCCGCCTGGCCCAGGTTGTAAAAGGACATGGTGGGAATCTGGGTCTGAAACAACGTGTCCCCCCGGTGCTCAGCTGGAGAGGGAACACACCCCAGTAAGAACAAAGCATGCTGTGCCCTTCAAAACTGAAGTCAACACAGGGACTTACTTTTATACTCATTGTTTTTGTCATGAAAACACCTGGTGCAAAGCGGAGCAAGTCACATGGACTGATCAAGTTAATTCAGTTTCTGCTCATGAGCAGTTCTCTACTATCACCCTGTGAGGGTGGTAACAGAAAACAGCAGGACCTAGGAATTGTATGCTCAGCAAACAAGAATGTGGGTCAAAATATGCTGAAACATGCAGATTATGTAATAGATATTTTTGTAAAGAAATACAGGTTTTAAGACAAAATGAATTAACCACTCCACAATGCTTACAAGAATAGCTCATCTACATAACATGCATTATAAATGTAATAGTACAAAGACGGTACAACATAATAAGATAACATAGTGTAAAACCACAATGGCTGAGGTCAATGTTCCCATCTGCTAACAAAACCAATAAAGTAAATTTTCTGAGTCTCAGCTTTTACCATGGGTACAACTAGGGTAACCGCCCCCCATCTGACCTCCAGCACTGCTGTGAGGCTGAAGAAATTGCGTGTATGTGCATGTGTGCACATCAACACAAGTTCCAGACATGAAATAAACACAAGGAGTTTAGTTATTATCTGTATTTTCAGGAGGGGAAGCAAACAGTGTACACTATTTTACAATCCAAAATACTATGGTCCTTTTAATGTAATTATTTTTTTAAAAAAATTTAAAAAATTTTTATTATTGTGAAACCCCATTATCCTATCCAAAATCTGTATGGACTTATACAGATTCATAATATCTGTTCATAAACATAATTAAAAATTCATAATTATAAAAGAGAACGTATTTGTAAGAAAAGACATGATTTCAAATCTCCACCTGCCCCTCATCTCCCTCATCTATCACCACCTTCCTCTCTAATCTCCTCAGACCAGCTAGAAGGTCTGAGCTTCCATTTGTGCTTTAATGAAATGGGCATAACAACACTTTGTATAAAGCAACAGAGTTGTTGTCAAAGCCAAACCAGTGGAAGCAACTCAGTAAAGAGCTTTGCCTATGTAAGGGTGAAACAGATACTGGATTTCATTCTCTCTGAGGACACTACCAACGCATTTACATTCTACAAACGTTAAATCTTTCATAAGTACAGAAGCATTGCCTTAAAATAGTTAGGATAAGTTCATTTTAGTTCAACCAACATTTGGGGGACTCTAACTTAGGCCCTGTGATTGAGTCTCATCTTAAATATTTCAATATTAGAACAACAGAAACACAAATACCAGTGATGCAATTAATAACCACATAAACAAATACAGGCATTTCATTAAAGATAATCATTGTAAACCAGGAATCTCAAGAGTGCATAGTTAAAATGGAGGAGTTTCAGGAATAAATTTCTTTTGATATCTGTTTCTGATACATAACACTTAAATTAGTTTCATCATTTTCTATCTAATGCCTTCTAAGGAGGCAAAAGGCATTTCCTTATTGATTTTTTTTTCATCCTTAGGTGTAAATGAAGCAGAAATTAACATAGTTAGTTTTGTCCTACAACTTCTTCAACCTTACTATATCCCATTATGCTGAACCTTTTTCTTTTAATATCAGCAGCATTGACTGGGGCCAGAAACACGGATCTAGAAATAGTGTTAATTATCTGCAGCTGCACGGGCAGCGAGGGCGCAGAAAACACTGGGCTTCTCCTTCCCAATATGCAACAACAGTGAAAGAAAGGTCCCGCCACCATCAGCATCTGCAGATCTATTTCCCAGGGTAACAATATAAAAAGCAGATCATATTCAAATCCCGGAAAATCCATCATATGTTCTATATTAAACCAATCCAAAAATTAGTTATGTTGCCATATTGGAAAACTGTGCTACAGTTAAAGTTCTTTCTCATTGTTCATAAAACTATTTGGTTAACGATAATGGTAACAAAATTAGCAGAAAACCCCAAGTATCACGTGGGCTTGAGGCCAGTTCTTCACAGAGAAAAAAGCCATGATTCCACAATATCCAAACATATAAATGTGATGATTACTATTTGGATGGTACGCTACCCTCTACATTGGCAGTGTTAGTCACAACTAGTGCCCATGAGGAGCCACGCTATTTCTCTGATTTCAGAAAACAATAGTGTAATTTAAAGCACTAAGGAAGGAGACATTTACAAATCATTTCAACAAATCTAAGCCAAAGGCCTACAAGTTTCTTAAAACCAATTATTACAGACCACAAATGAATGCATATTCTTAGACCTTACTTCCCTTTATATTCTGGAAATCATGCATCCATTCATTCTTCCAATAAGTTTATTTAAAAATATTTGTTGACTCCTTTGATGGGGCAGTGCCTGTGGCTCAGTGGGTAGGGCACCGGCCCCCTATACTAAGGGTGGAGGGTTCAAACCTGGCCCCAGCCAAATTGCAACAAAAAAATAGCTGGGTGTTGTGACAGGTGCCTGTAGTACCTGCTACTTGGGAGGCTGAGACAAGAGAATCACCTAATCCCAGGAGTTAGAGGTTGCTGTGAGCTGTGATGCCACGGCACTCTACCAAGGGCAATAAAGTGAAACTCTATCTCTAAAAAAAAAAAATTTGCTGACTGACTTTCTTTGCACTTCCAACAAATACACGCAAGGCACACAGAAGAAAATATTTAGATATAGTATATATACAGCAATCATTTCAACTGGCCAAACTCTTTCTCAAAATTTTCTCCCTAAATGTCTGCAAATGGCTGTTATACTGAACTCAAATGGTAAGATCTGAGTAGGAAACAGGGGATGGATAAGACAGGGACCTTACCTCGTGGAACATCTGAAGAAGATTACAGTTAGACAAATGCAGTGAGTATTGTAAGATGAGAAGTTCAAGGTTGTAAGGTAATGGAGAAATGGCTATGCTGTCTAGTCTGGGGAAAGGAACTTGGAAAGGCCTTTCATAAACAGGACTCGCCCTGAGCAAACAGCATGTTCTACTTCCTTTCTCTCTTATGAGATCGAGGAAGAAAAATAAGTTGTCCCTCTAAATGGAAAAACTGTAGCAATTTCTAATCTAAATTGTGTAAGTGGCCAATATTGATTAATTAAACCCTCTTTTTCTGCTTTTTTTTTCTTACCACAAGTCCAAAATATATACACAATCCTAAAATCTAAGAATTACATTATTTATATTAGTCACCTTTATTGATCAAACTGCTTGGCAAAGTTCTTTTTTCCTTAAGTGTTGCATAAACATTCACTACATACTGACATCCTCAAGGCAACTCAAGCATATCAAATATTAATCTTAAAATCAATTAATTGGAAACTATTTATTTATTGAATATAGTGTGGATTGGGTACATGTTTTAAAATAGACTCTATCAGAAAAAGGATAGGACTAAATACTATTTACATAAAACACTGAAATCTACCCAAAAAAGCATAAATAGTCTATCTCACCACCACAGCAAAGGCAAAGTGATCAGAGGTTCTTTGTTCCAGAGGCTTTAACTGAACATTAAGTTATTGATTTTTGATAACTTTTATCATGGAAAGGAAAGTTTTTGTTGTCTCCCCTGCCCCCAGGATTTGTGGCTAAGTCTTTGTTTAATGGTGAATCAGAGAAGAAGAAATGACATAGCATGGTTGTAAAAAGCATAAACTCCTGAGTATGTAAATATAGATGGAGACTAACAAGTTAGAGAATCTCTAGCATTGTGATCTTCAATCAGTTACTTTAGCCTCTCCCAACTTCTGTCTCCAGCAAGCATCAGAACAAGGGAGTCTCTGCCACAGCTGTGATTTAACTAGTCTCTAACCAGGGTTCAGGGG
>CAUYQV010059218.1:0-24582 GCA_963574575.1 Galagoides demidoff | reverse complement strand
AGTAGAATCAGAATGTTTTAAAACTATAACTGAGAAAATGACATGAAGGCTGTGTTGATCAGTTTGATGGAAGTATTTCGGTTTGCATGCGAAAACCCCACACTGTACCCCAGAAGGGCATTAATGTACATAGTTACCATTCAATAAAATTTAAAAAAAATACAAAAAAAAAAATACATGCTTTGCTCAGCTAACACAGGGTTGGGGGGCTCCCTGCAGAAAGGGGAGGCAAGAGGAGAGGGTGGAGGCAGGAAGGAAAAGAAAGCCTAGGAGCAGGGATCCTGTTAGATGGGGAACTGGACAAAGAGCCATTAACTTTGTGGCCCAGGCCCCAGAGCATTTGGAATTAGTGGCTGGTCCCACCCTCTGTCCTGCCTCAGCATGGGCCCTTCTTGCTGGGCTTATCTGGAACTTCCAAGAGTTTGGAAATTAGAGCTTTTGGAATATAGCTGCTAAGGATAATTAGGAGTGTCTGAGGACCATGTAAGATGCAGTAGAGGATAACAGTTGAGATACAGATTCTGAAGCCAGAATGCTGGAGTTTATATTCTCTGCTCAGCCTCTGTGACCTTGGGACAGTTATATAACTTCTCTGTTTTTTTTTTAGTTTCCACATCTATAAAATGGGAATGATAATAGAAACCACCTCTAACGTTCTTAGGCAGAATCAACGAGTTACTATTTGCCAAGTTCTTAAAAAGAGCCCAGCATATAGAAAGCACTATAAATGTTCTTGGTAAATCGAACTTGATAAGCCCTACTTGCTGGGCATCTTCTCTCAGGCCTGCCCATTCAAGGATTCTTGAGGTTTATGGTGTTTTCCTTCCTGTCAGTCAATGCACAAATGACAGTTCAAGGATTGGGTTTGAATGTGTTGTTTTGTTTTTTTTTTTTAAGAAACAGAGTCTCACTCTGTTGTCCTCAGTAGAGTGCTATGGCATCATAGCTCACAGCAACCTCCAACTCTTGGGCTTAGGTGATTCTCTTGCCTAAGCCCTCCCAGTAGCTGGGACTACAAGCACTTGCCACAATGCCCGGCCTCCACTCTCAGTATATGGGGCTGGCACCCTACTCACCAAGCCAAAGGTGCTGCCCAGGTTTGTGTGGTTTTTAGGGAGGGATGGCCAAATTGCCTCTAATAACAACAGACCATCTTCTGAACATGGAAGCTGATCATTTGGGAACAGGGAAGGAGTAGATCCCTGATATGACCAATGTTCCAGTCTATGGTAGATTACCAAAGATATTATTAGACAAGGCCGAGTAGGGTTTTTCTGACATGCTGCCCACTGACAATGTTTGATTTGTCATTTTTGACAGTGTGGGACACTATCTAACTTCCCCTTGGCTGAATAATTTTCTTTGTTCCTGAGAACAAATTCTGCCTTGAGTTTGTTCTTAGGCAGTGAGAATCTTGAGGTAATCTGGGTTCTGAGAATCAGTACAAATGGGTTGGAGTAATTCTTATATCTTAACTTTTGGGTTCTCATCAGGAGGAATCTACAGCCTTTCATCAAGGCAAGAAGTTTCTACAAAACACATGCCAGTTTGTTTAAGAAGATCCTCTTGGGCCTGTTGTGTTTGGGTGAGATATTGATAATTCACAGAAATGAAAAACACAATTATTTTAGGAATCTTACCTGTGTCAAGACAAGTACCAGATGGAAATCACTTTTAATCTAAAGGGTTATTTGATTTATAGATCTTAACTACTTGCGGATGAATCATAATTTATTCAGTTGCACTTACAGCAACAAGTAAAATCTGATAATAACCTATTTTTCAGGCTGGGCATGATGGCTCATCTATAATCCTAGCAGTCTGGAAGGATGAGGCAAGAGGATCGCTTGAAGTCAGGAGTTTGAGACTAGCCTGAGCAAGAGCAAGACCTGTCTCTACAAAAGTAGAAAAATTAGCCACACCTATAGTCCCAGCTATTTGGGAGGTTGAAGCAAGAGGATCACTTGAGCCCAGGAGTTTGAGGTTGCAGTGAGCTACGATGATGCCACTGCACCCTATCCAGGGTGACAGAGTAAGACACTGCCTCAAAACAAACAAACAAACAAGACCAATCCTAATTTCCAAAATTGTACTATCTGATAGATTTAAAGTACTTCAGAGCCTATGGGCTTATCTATTTTTTAGTGTCTTGATTTGATAAACGGCATGATTCCTATAGTCTTTATGAGAGAAGCCTCTATTATATATTACTTATTTGCTGGTTTACTAGTAAGACCAATAATAGAAAATATTTTTAAATCTGGGAGCAATAGTTCATGTCTGTAATCCTAGTACTCTGGGAGGCCAAGGCAGGAGGATCAGTTGAGCTCAAGAGTTTGAGACCAGGCTCAGTGTCTGTGGCTCAAGCGGCTAAGGCACCAGCCACATACACCTGAGTTGGTAGGTTCGAATCCAGCCTAGACCCACCAAACAACAATGAGGGCTGCAACCAAAAAATAGCCAGGCGTTGTGGCGGGCGCCTGTAGTCCCAGCTACTTGGGAGGTGGAGGCAGGAGACTTGCTTGAGCCCAGGAGTGGGGAGGTTGCTGTGAGCTGTGATGCCACAAGCACTCTACCCAGGGTGACAGCTTGAGGCTCTGTCTGAAAAAAAAAAAAAAGAGTTTTAGACCAGCCTGAGCAAGAGTAAGACAGACCCCATCTTTACTAAAAAAATAGAAAAATTAGCTGGGCATTGCAGCAGATGCCTCTAAGTCCCAGCTACTTGGGAAGCGGAGGCAGGAGGATTGCTTGAGTTTGAGGTTGTTGTGAGTTAAGAAGCCATACCACTCTAGCCTGGGCAACAACGTGAACTAAATTTTTTTTTAGTTTTTTTTTTTTAAAGAAAGAAAACTTCTGTTTGAAACATATTGTCAGTGGTGTGTGGGGCACTGATGTCAAAATAAGAGGCAGCTGTCACGGTGAGAACAAATATATTTGGGAGGAGTCAGGGAGGCACGGATGAGGACCGCATCACTGCACCTCCTAGTGGTAGCTTTGTTTTGGTGGTTTTGTTCAAGAGGAAAGGTTAAAATGACTGGGGTAATAAAGTTTCAAGAAGAGATGGCTGACTTTTGGGGAGTCTATTGTGGTTGCTGATCAAATCTTCTTCAAGGGACAGAGATAGGTGTCAGATAAAATAGAAGGGAAGGAGATTTCATTAGGTAAAGGTGAAAATATGCAGTCCACAAACTAAGTTGGATTCTCCTTGGGAATCCTCAGGAAAAGAACAGTTAGACATCTCTCCTAACCTTGAGAAGCGCAGCTCAGCCTGACAGGAGGGCTGAGTGGCAAGGACTCTGGAGGATTTTTAAGAAAAATCCCAGGAATTTATGACTGGGGTATCACTTGCTCCTTGGAAGTGCTGTGTTACTGATTCTTACTCTGCACCTTCTCTTTGTAGCCTATGCTGCCTATTTCCTGGCAGCTTGCATCTTGGATTTCCAGAGGGCACTGGCCTTGTTTGTCATCACCTGTTTGGTGATCTTTGTCCTGGTTCACCAATTTCTGAAAAAGCTCTTTGGTAAAAAATTAACAAGATGTCTAAAGCCCTTTGAAAACTCCTGCCTGAGGCTCTGGATTAAATGGTAAGGTAATCTCAATGTCCCTGGCCCCACAGTTTATCCCAAACCCCAGTTTTGCTCCTTTGACATTCCTGGGTTCTCTCTTAGACCCTCACTTATACTTTCCAAAACCAAGGCACAAAGAACAAATAGCAACAGGCTTCTGACCACCAGACTTCAGTCCAGTTTCTTGTCACCTTGGGTCTCAACATTGCTAAGGGGCATAAGGGGTTCAGAGAAGTTTTTAGTTCAGAGTTTCAGAGAATACATTCAGCCTGTTTATCCTCAGGGCCTGTGTTAAAAATGAGAAGCAATACTCCTCTTCAATGAAATAGTTAGAACAAAGAGCTGTATTAGCGGCTGGTAGTCATCTGTGTCTCCCTCAGTTCCCTGATATTCCCTATACTTTCCCCCAACTAGTCCTCCAAACTTCCTGCACTCATTGGTGCCTTTTAAAATTCCTTAGAGTTTAAGGAGCAAACTTACTATTTAGTATATATTGAACTGGATTCTATGGCAGTTATAGTTTGTCTAGCCTTGGAATGTACTTGTCCTTTAATCATAGACCTGGGGTGAGAGAGTAACTTTCAGACTCTCAAAATTCCTCTTTTCTCCCAATTCTTCAGTGAATATTTAAGGATGTTTTGCAAAGTGATAATTTGGAGAAACCACACTACACTACCACCTAAATTTTGGATCATTGATTTATTTGACACCGGGGAGACAGACCTAAGAGGACTTTATTCACTAGCAAGATGCATTCTGGAAGCCAGATTTATCTGCTTTAAGTGAAAGGGGCTTACATGAGAACAGCTTCAAATTTCGACCTGACCTCTAGTGCCTTTTGTTGTTTTGCTCCTGAGGTATCTCAATAGACAATGTGCTCTTTCTGTTTTATGTTCATCTGTGATCTTCCTTCTGATTCTTTTCCCTTGCACTTGAAGGTCAATAACATTCAGACATGAGGAAACTAGTCCACGTATTGATAAATGTGTTTGGCACATGAGAGGATCATAAGGCCATAAGTAGTTGATTTGTGGTTTAGCCTTTACTCTTGCCCTTGGAGTGATTAGAAATTGAGTGGAGATCTTTAGGGGACAAATATGCATACTTTTCCTCCTTTGGATTTTAATATTTTGGTTAGTTATTGGAACAATCTTCAAGAATGAGTCTTTATATCACATTTATTGATATGGAAACTTTATGAAAGGGAAAGCATGTGATTTGTGTTCTCAGATTGATTCTTTCAACTTCATTCTGTGAGTAATAGAGTTGGAAGCAGAGAGGTGGAAGCTAGGGAACAAGATGTGACTATGTCCAATTAACAACAAACAATTGAGTTGTTTTACTTATTCTGGAGTAAATGCCTATTTTTTGGGGTAAATGTTGTTATTCATTCACTAAATCACATGGTCTTGGCATTCCTTCTTTAGGGTGTTTGCAGGAATCTCCTTGGTTGGCCTTATACTGTGGTTGGCTCTAGACACAGCCCAAAGGCCGGAGCAGCTGATCTCCTTTGCAGGAATCTGCATGTTCATCCTCATTCTTTTTGCCTGCTCCAAACACCACAGTGCAGTGAGTTTTGGGTATTTGGGTTGGGCATAGCAACACATAGCCAAGGGCCATGTACTAATTACAAAGTGCATGGATCAAATATTAATTACAAAGGCATAGAACTAAGTTCTTAACCATCCTCATAAGTTGTTTCTTTGACAGTTTTGTTCCCAAGAGAAGTATTAAAGTTTTCAGAGGCCCTACACCACTTGTTTTCAAACTTTAGATTATGATCCATTAGTGAGTCTTCATATCAATTTTGTGAATCTAGGCCACTGTTAAAGAACAAAAAGAAAAAATAAGGTGGGAAAGAAAGATAAAACCATAGAAAATCAGCTTGCATGCACATCAGAATGTTAAAACACTGGTTTATGAAACTTTCATTTGTATGTATATATGTATGTATGTATGAGTGCTATTATTTACCTCTAAACACTTTTTTTTTTTTAAGAGACAGAGTCTTACTTTGTCACCCTTGGTAGAGTGCTGTAGCATCATAGCTCGCAGCAACCTCCAGCTCTTGAGCTTAGGCGATTCTCTTGCTTTAGCCTCCCGAGTAGCTGGGACTACAGGCGCCTGCCACAGTGCCCAGCTATTTTTTTGTTGCAGTTTGGCTGGGGCTGGGTTTGAACTTGTTTCCCTCGGTATATGGGGCTGGTGCCCTACTCACTGAGCCACAGGTGCTGCCCTCTCTAAACACATTTTTAAAGATTATGTAGACATTATGGACCTCTGTCTCCCCATGCTCCTCATGGACCATTCCCCATGTTCCCTATGCTATCTTGCCCCTGTTACCACCCTAGGTTAGTTCCATGCAGAGTATGTGTACTCATGTTTAAAACTCCAACTTTGTCTGGGTATTGGTTAAGTAGAGTTTAGAACTCACATTGGAAAAATTTTTTTGTTGTTCTCAGGTGCGCTGGAGGACAGTATTTTGGGGCCTGGGTCTTCAATTTGTTTTTGGGATCTTAGTCATCAGAACTGATCCTGGATTTAATGCATTTCAATGGCTGGGAAAGCAGATCCAGGTATGAGAAGTTGAATGTGAATGTACAATCTGGATGGACATCCTTAATCACTTCTTCTAACCACAGCTTCTTATACAGGAATTTAGGGAAATGTCCTGGTCCAAAACTTACCCCTTGTCAGAGGCTACAAAGGCATTTGATCTGTTTCTGGTTTTTCCCTCTGCTCTCTTAAAAACCTAGAGAAAAGAGATTTGAGGGAAGCATGAGAAGATTAGGCTGTGTCTTTGATAGTGGTAGGGGATCCAGTTGGGAAAGGAGAGAGTATTCTGGGAGTATAGCTAAGAATATGAATAAAGAGAACTAAACATCAGAGTCCTCTGTTATTCAATGAGTAACTTGTGGGGACACAGCCTACCTCCAGGCTGTCAAAGGGAGGACAGCCTCAGTAGCAGCAGTAGGTCCTAGTCACACATGCAATTGATCTTTTTTCACCTGTGTCTTTCTGGGTTTCACTCTTATTCTTTTTTTTCTCCCCCTTCAGATTTTCCTGAACTACACTGTGGCTGGCTCCAGTTTTGTCTTTGGGGATATGCTGGCCAAGGATGTCTTTGCTTTCCAGGTCATATCTGTTTTATGGGCAGCAATCACAATCAGTGGAGGGGTGGGAGAGTCAAGCAGATGAAGATGTGTGTCCAAGAGATCAGTCAGCCTGTGTACCAGTTTGCCCCTAAGAAGAGAGTTTAATCCAATTGGTAAAGGAAACACTAATCTCTCACCCTTTGATCATTACCCTCCTAAAATTAGATAAAATAGGGGTCATGGAGAAAGGCTCAGAAAACATCTTGTGGCTTATTACTTATAACAAATCTGCAATACATTTTAAATTTATTCCTAAACTAGTTTGTTTAAATACTGAGTATCTACACTGTATCAGATATGCCCTTAGAATGCTGAGAGATTAATTTAGAGGTCTGAAAAATAATCCATTTATGGTCTACATGGCTTATACAATGTAACATCTCATTGGCTGCCATCATTCTCATTCCAGGCCTTGCCAATCATCCTTTTCTTTGGATGTGTGATGTCTATTCTCTACTACCTGGGTCTTGTGCAGTGGGTAGTTCAGAAGGTGAGTCTTTGTCCTATGCCAGTCAGGAAATGGACCTTCATCTTCTGATCTGTCAAGGGGCATGAGATGATGCTTACTTTGGACAAATGCTCACGTGTAGGATCTAAAGTGAAAAGGAAAACCCTTTCAAACATTACTAATAGCAAATGGTCATCCCAGGCCTTAGGTAGGCTAAGGGGCAGAGCAGGGAGAAAGTCTCACTCTGTCACCTGGGTAGAGTGCTGTGGCATCATAGCTCACAGCAACCTCAAACTCCTCGTGTTCAAGTGATCCTCTTGCCTCAGTCTCCCAAGTAGCTGGGACTATAGGCACCCACCACAATGCCTGGCTAGTTTTTTATTTTTAGTAGAGACAGGATCACACTCTTGTTCAGGCTGGTCTCCAACTTCTGAGCTCAAGCAATCTACTTGTGTCAACCTACCAGAGTGCTGGGATTATAGGTGTGAGCCACTATGGCTGGCCAGGACTATTTTTTCATACTGAGTTTTAATATATTTCTTTAGAGGTTATAAGTCCTGGTCAAGGCCTTATCAGTAAGAAAAGAGAGAGTATTAGTCCTAAGGCTATGAGTCCTGGTCAGTTTCCTTATCAGTAAGATGGCACAGGAGGGGTTTTGCTGGACATTCTTCAAGATTCCTGCTAATGTTAATGGTTTTGGTCCGTGTGTCCTTTTAGGTTGCCTGGTTTTTACAAATCACCATGGGCACTACTGCCACAGAGACCCTCGCTGTGGCAGGAAACATCTTTGTGGGTATGGTAAGCATTCTGAGGCCTTCTGGCCTTTTCTCTGGGGAAATGAGAATTTGGCACAAAATAGGTTCAGAAAAGGATGTTTTCCTTTTGAAAAATCAAATGAATGAAGACTGAGGGGCAGCCAATCACTGATAAAAGAAAATTCAGCAGCTCAAAGAAGATTCAGCTCATTGCTCTCACCCTTTATGCCTAATAATACTCACCAATAATAACAATCTGGATGGACATCCTTAGCCACTTCTTCTAACCACACAGGAATTTAGGGAAATGTCCTCATCCAAAACTTACCCCTCCTCAGAGGCTACAAAGGGCATTTATTCTACTTCTGCTCTCTCTCTGGGACTCCTTGTGGACCTTGTTTTCCAAGGTCTCTTAGAAGGCAATAGCTTGTCTTGCTTAGGACTAACACCAAGGGTCTTTCCCATTATACTTGCTTGGTATACTAGTCTGCTTAGAGTAGCTGCTCAGCATACACTACTGACTGATCAACACTATGTTTGGGTTTATTTGTTTGTTTGTTTGTTTGTTTTGGCAGTTTTTGGCCAGGGCTGGGTTTGAACCTGCCACTTTCATCATATGGGGCCGGTGCCCACTCCTTTGAGCCACAGGCGCCTCCTCAGCTCTATGTTTGGGATAAGGGCTTGTCAAAGCACAAGGAGTTAGTATTGAGGTCTTTCCCTCCCAAAGCTATAGGCTGCTACTAAAATGTTCTCAGAGTGCTCCACATTTTCCTGAAATTATTCACAATCTGCTTAGTTTCCTCAGCTAGACTATAAATTCCTAAAAATATGGGCTTTGCCATATTCATATTCGTGTCCTATTCCTATTATCTAGTACTGTTATGCACATAGTAGGCACTCATTAAATAATAAATAACATTATCTTAAGTGAATGCTAGGTATACTTTACATAGTTGGGCCTTCATAATTTCATAACATTTTTACCAAATTTATTTTGATTATTTCATAAACAGTGGGCTTAGATAAACTATTTGCATTTCATTTAATGAGTACTTTTAAAGTTTCTAATAAGACTACTTATTAAGTGCACTATATTCCATAAATCCATAATTGCATGGTTTTAGACAGGAGAACATATGAAGGAAATATGCCATTTCTCTTCTATAACATTTTAAAATGTCAATAGATGAAACAAATATGTATGGAAACAGGTGAGAACTATGCCAGCCAGGACATGATGAGATGCCAGTGGAAGTGAGGCAGATACTAGGAGGCCTGAGGGCAAAGCTCAGTGCTCACTCAGTGGTGCTGCACCTCACCAAACAGTACTTGCCTTGAAGGGGTGTGTGTCTAGACTGTCAGCCCCTGGTGTGGGTACTATGGTGTGGGAGGTTGCACCTTCTTGGAAACTGACTGTTTTCTCCTTGTGAATAGACAGAGGCACCTCTGCTCATCCGTCCCTACCTTGCAGACATGACCTACTCTGAAATCCATGCGGTGATGACTGGAGGGTTTGCCACCATTTCAGGCACTGTGTTAGGAGCCTTCATATCGTTTGGGGTAGGCATCTGCTTGGTCGGTCACTCCTGGGCAAGTCTGAATTCGGTTCTGTAGAGACACTGATCCTTGAATCTGGCCTTACAGATTGATGCATCATCCTTGATTTCTGCCTCTGTGATGGCTGCCCCTTGTGCTCTTGCCTTATCAAAGCTTGTGTATCCAGAAGTGGAAGAATCCAAGTTCAAGAGTGAGGAGGGGGTAGAACTGCCTCCTGGGTGAGTCTAAGGAGGCATATAATTTGGGAGGTGGTGAGGTAGGTGCAGAATCAAGAGCAGCACTGTGGTGGCAGAAACTTCTAGGCTCCCTCAGAAAGAACAATGTGATCCCATACCACTGATTTTCAACCTTCCTAATGCCGCAATCTATTTTCCTTGTTACAAAGGGGTCACAATCCACAGGTTGTGAAATACTGCCTTTTGCTTACAGCTAGTCATGTTGATTTCCTTTTTTTGTTTAACTCTACCACCAGCTGCTATCTTCTGCATACCCTCTGTCCTTGTTGTAGGTGTAATTTCATGCCAATTATATATATGACTTCAGAGTAATTTCCCACTAACAGGATCATTAAGAAACCCCCATCTCATACTTATATGTCATACTGGCCTTGCATTCTCTTCGTGCACTATAAAGACAGTGGAATTTCTGTTCTCTGAGAGGCTGAGTCTACTCCAGACACTCTACTCTTTCCCTTTTCCAATAACCACAGGAAGGAGAAGAATGTCCTGGAAGCTGCCAGCAATGGAGCTACAGATGCCATAGGCCTGGCTGCTAATGTAGCAGCCAATCTGATCGCCTTTTTGGCAGTACTGGCCTTCATCAATGCTGCCCTCTCCTGGCTGGGGGAATTGGTGGACATACAGGGACTCACTTTCCAGGTAAAGGATTACATCTGTTGGGTTGTCTCTCTGGGATGTCGCTAAGTAGTCCTTGAACTGTGTATGTCTTCCTGACTTACAGTAAGCTAAGGGAGAGCATGAAGAGGAGAAGGATGGAGGGGATTGGGCCAAGGATCCTGAGAAGGTCCTTAGCACCTGACCTTTGTTATTAGTTCTTCCTTTCCTGGGATACCTCTCTTTCACTCAGGTCATCTGCTCCTATGTTCTAAGGCCCTTGGTTTTCATGATGGGAGTAGAGTGGGCAGACTGTCCAATGGTGGCTGAGATGGTGGGAATCAAGTTCTTCACAAACGAGTTTGTGGCCTATCAGCAACTGTCTCAATACAAGAACAAACGCCTTTCTGGAGTGGAAGAGTGGATTGAGGGCAAGAAACAGTGGATTTCTGTAAGTGACAATCCAGAAAATCATAAACAATGTTAGGTCTCAGCCATGTTTACCTGGGGGTAGACAGAAAGTACTATGCATGGGTTCATTGCAGACCCATAGGTGCCTTTCTGGTGTCACCAGCCTAGCCACAAAGCAAGCAGAACAGTATGCTTAGCAGCCTCATCAGCAATGCCAGAAGGATTCTGAAGTCTGTGTGCTGCTTCTGCCCCACACTCAGACTCAATGTCTCTCTATAATGTGATCACTAGGTCTTTCTTTCTTTATGAGTTTAAAATTGCTCTAAATTGATATCCTTTTTCTCTCTCCTGCCTCTCTATTTCTTCCCCCTCAAACATCTTCATTTGTGTGCCTTCTCCTTATTTATAGATTTCAACAAGAACAGTGTTAGGCAATGAGGCCCATGGTGGTTTCCATATCATTATCCCTATAGTAACTCAGGGATCAGTTATTTTCTCAGCATCTTTTTCACATTCCTTAGGATAATGTGGAAGAGATTGAGGGCTCTAAGTACTCTGGAACTTCTATCATGATTATCAGACTGTGTACATGGGACTAAATTTGCTGATTTATTTTTGTTTTCCCTAGATAAGAGCTGAAATCATTACAACATTTTCCCTGTGTGGATTTGCCAATCTTAGTTCCATAGGAATCACACTAGGAGGCATGAGTAAGTACATCCATTTTTCCAGCTCTCCAATAAGCCAGCCAGATCCCACCTTCTGTAGTGGGCATTTTGGTGCTTCAATGTAAGTTTGGACCAGATAGAGAAGCTGATATGAAATGGGCCCTCTTAGGCTGTTAACTTGGAGCTAAGCAATCATTCTACTTGGTTATGCATAGAGCCCTTTACAATCTCAACTTCAGTTACTTTTTTCCTTTGGATTAGAGACTCCAAAGACCAATTTTATTTTAGTTTTCCTTATAAGGGAGAAAATATTATGATATTTTTATTTTGCCATTAAACGGGCATAGTGCACATATATGTAAAGATATTTTGTTTTTTATTCAGTAATGAAGGCACTTTCTGAAATTAGGCTGCTCACTGGTTGTCTTCAAAGAAGCAAGATTTGCACAAGGAATCAAAAGATAAATCAAAGCAGCAGACACAGGCAGATAGAAAGTTAGTGGTGTAAACTGTTGGACTGAGAGTTGCAAGTATCAGGTGTAGGAGAAATGAGTCTTTGAAGAAGACGCTGATATATTTAGACTTCTGGACACATGGCTCAATATGGATGATGGGTGGAAGAATATGAGAAAGGTGGAATTTTCCTTGAGTATAGTAGAGTTTGGAAAATCTAAGTTAGAAATGGATCTCTATGGCTCAGTGAGTAGGGCGCAGGCCCCACAGTTCCATCCCGGCCCTAGCCAAACTGCAACAAAAAATAGCCAGGTGTTATGGCGGGAGCCTGTAGTCCCAGCTGCTGGGGAGGCTGAGGCAAGAGAATTGCCTAAGCCCAAGAGCTGGATGGAGGTTGCTGTCTACCGAGGGCGACAAAGTGAAACTTTTGTCTCTAAAAAAAAACAAAAAGAAAGGAAAAAAGAAAAAGAAAGAAATGGATCTCAGAAAAAAATGAAATGTAGGAAGAAATATAGCTCAGTGTGTCCTTTTTTTAGGCAATTATATTCTGGAGTAGAGTCATTAAATTTATGTATTTGGTAGCTGATTTAAAGATGAAACAATTTCACTCTATCTTTTTCCTTTCTGTTAAACAACTGATTCTAAGACAAGCATTGTGTGGCTAAGGCTTAGGTGAAAGTTGCTTTCCTTAGCCCTCTGGCTCAAAATAGTCCATCTAATTCTGGTTCAGGCTTAAGAGTACAGATTTCAAGTGGTGAACACAAGGCATTTGCACCTGTTTGGAGCAACCCAGAGCCTTGCTTGATCCAGATACATCTTGGGTATGTTCATAGAACCATTAAAATTAGGGTCAGACACAATCCTTGGCCCAAGGAAAGCCTGACTCAGTGAGCCTCAGGTGGTTGGTAGTAGGGGAGCTATTCATCTGTCTTTTGTTCCTCTGCATTCTTCTAAATGGGGACTCATGGGATATACCTTATTGTCTGCTGGAACAAATTTCAATTTATTTTGTTTTATTATCTGCAGCATCAATGGTACCTCACCGGAAAAGTGACTTTTCCAAGGTTGTGGTCAGTGCTCTTTTAACAGGGGCCTGTGTATCCCTTATCAGTGCCTGTGTGGCAGGTAGGTGCCTCAGTTTGGTCTCTTGGCAGAAATAACTTACTTAGACCATGACAGGATCTCTCTCAGAATATTGATTTAACCATCCATCCCACAAATGCATAGAAAAGGCACCTATTTACCTCATTCTCTTCAGACTCAAAGAATAAAGTGCCTTGAGGAACGTGTGTAAATTCTCCCCCCTAATATCTGTTTCCTTTATCCAGGAATCCTCTATGTCCCCAGGGGAGTTGAACCTGACTGTTTCTCCTTCTTAAATACAAGTTTCAGCAATAGAACCTATGAGACGTATGTGTGCTGCAAAGAGCTCTTTCAGAGGTGAGTGAGCACCAGGACCCCAGCTGACTCTTCTTATATACTGCCCTACAGTGGAGAATCAGTAGGGGTGGGGAGAAAAAAGATGTTGAGATTATCCTGTGGAGGCTGAGTAGTATATGAGAGTGTTGGATACTGGTGATGGCCTAGGCCTGTGTTCTATTAGGCACATTGTCAGTATTAGCTCCAGTGACAGGCTCCATTTGTTTTTTAGAGTACTAAACAGTAAAGAAGAGTTGTTTTCCTGATAAGAAGTTACTGTATTTATTGTGATTGTAATATAGCTAGGTTGTAGGGGAAGACTTAGCAATGGTCCTATATGGACAAAAAACTATGGACTTCTTCAGACAGAAATAAGACTGCAAGATGATAGTTGCATTTATGCAGCTTGGTACCTGTGGGTCAAGTGGCTAAGGCGCCAGCCACATACACCTAAGGTGACAGGTTCACATCCAGCCCGGGCCTGCCAAACAACAATGACGGCTGCAACCAAAAAACAGCCAGGCGTTGTGGTGGGCGCCTGTGGTCCCAGCTACTTGGGAGGCTGAGGCAGGAGACTCGCTTGAGCCTAGGAGTTGGAGGTTGCTGTGAGCTGTGATGCCACAGCACTCTACCCAGGGGGACAGTTTGAGGCTCTGCCTCAAAAAAAAAATAAAAATGATAGTTGCATCTATAAAATTATGAGGCATTCAATAGTGTAAAAATGAACTTGTTTACCGAATTCTAGAATATGAAAAGAATATCATTAAGCTTAAAGAACTAGTTTGGGGACACACAAAAGGACTTGAGGTATTAGAATAGTGTCTTCAAAGCAAAAAATATGTATATTGGTGGTATACGTATATTTCTGGGAAAAATGGCTGAAATATCATAAAGAGCTTTGAATGCATTGATAAGGAATTTAAATTTTGACCTGCAAAGTTCTGAACACTGGTATGATCAGCTATACTTTTTCAAAAGATCATTCTGGAAGCCATATGGATGGCAAGGAGACCAATCAACACACTGCTATATTAGTTCTAGCGAGACATGATAAGAAGTGATACTGAATGTGAGGAAGGATATGCTCCAAATGAGGTAGAATCAATGGTGTTGGTCATCAGCTAGATAGCAGGTGGGGTGAGAACTCTCGAATGACTGTTTCTTTTCTGGCTTGGGCAAGTAAGTCTAAGGATTGCTCTTTATTCACTGAGAGGAAGAGGACCAGTTTCAGCAATAGAAGTGAAAGGGAGAGATGATAGCTTAATTTCATTTTATTTTTTATTTATTTATTTTTTGTAAAGACAGAGTCTTACTTTGTTGCCCTTGGTAGAGTGCCATGGCATCACAGCTCACAGCAACCTCCAACTCCTGGACTTAAGTGATTCTCTTGCCTGTCTTCTGAGTAGCTCGGACTATAGGCGCCCACCACAATACCCAGCTATTTTTTGGTTGCAGTTCGGCCGGCTGGGTTTGAACCCGCCACCCTCAGTATATGGGACTAGCATCCTACTCACTGAGCCACAGGCACCGCCCTTAATTTCATTTTAGATAAGTTAACTTGGATGTACCTAAGAACCACCATGTGAAACTACTCACAAGCCAATGGGTCTGGGGTTCATGAAATAAATCAGAGGCAAATTTGTAAGTTATCATTAAGTAAGTGATCTGTTCACTATCTAGGTAGATGTTTGGGTGCCGGGTGCTTAACAGGTTACTAGGCCAAGTTAACTACTGTTACCTATCCTGTGTTTGGAGGTAATCATCAGAAAAGACAATGTTGTACAAAGATTTTGCTAGTACTGTCTTGTATATGAATGAGAAAATCAATTTAATTTAATTTATTTGATCACGGCCTGTGGATCTATTTATAGGTTTTTGTTTTCAGTTTCTCGATATAACTTACCAATGTATTTTATTGCCTTATTTTTATCTGACTCAATACGTATCTTTCTGGCTTTTCATTTCAGTACTGCTCTGAATGGCACCAACCCTCCTTCTTTTTCTGGTCCCTGGGAAGACAAGGAGTTCAGTGCCATAGCCCTTGCTAATTGCTGTGGATTCTACACCAACACTGTCTGTGCCTAAGGCTGCTTAGTCCATTTCTGTAACAGTTTTGATTTTAACAGCTTTTCAATGGCAAAGGTGTTTACATACTCAGGGTTCCACTCTATAAAGAACTTCCCAAAACCTTTTTTTAAAATTTCAGATTAATATGAGGGTACAAATGATTAGGTTGCAATGTTTACATTTGTTACGTAATGTCCCTATTGCACACCCAGGAGGTGTGCCATATACCCTTACACTCAACAAGATCTTTAACAGTAAATGTCAAAGATTCATTTTGGTTCATTGTATCCCAATAATGAAAATTAAGCATTTATCTGCCAGGTGGTAATGCCTGTAATCCTAGCACTCTGGGAGGCCAAGGCAGGAAGATCCCTTGAACTCAGGAGTTCAAGACCAGCCTAAGGAAGAGTAAGAGTCTGTCTCTACTAAAAATTGAATAAATAACCAGGCATTGTGGTAGGTGCCTATAGTCTCAGCTATTCAGGAGGCTGAAGCAGGAGAATCACCTGGACCCAGGAGTTTGAGTTGCTCTGAGTTAGGCAAACATCATGGCATTCTAGCCTGGCAACAGAGTGAGACTCTGTCTCTAAATGAGAAAAAAAAAGAAAAAGAAAATTAGTATTTGTCTTTCCATTATTTGGCTGAACCGAATAGGAAATTCCTCAGGGGAGCTTGAGCTTTTATTTGAAAAAATGAATATTGAATAAATATATTTGAAAAATAAATATTGAATAAATATATTTGAAAAAAAAAATATTACCATATCAATAATATCTTGTAAGTCTTGTTTCTAGTTGTCATCTTTAAAATTATGTGCTACATGGCTTGGCACCTGTGTGTCAAGTGGCTAAGGCACCAGCCACATACACCTAAGGTGGCGGGTTCAAATCCAGCCCAGGCCCGCCAAACAACAATGATGGCTGCAACCAAAAAATAGCCGGGCATTGTGGTGAGCGCTTGTGGTCCCAGCTACTTGGGAGGCTGAGGCAGGAGACTTGCTTGAGCCCAGAAGTTGGAGGTTGCTGTGAGTTGTGATGCCATGGCACTCTACCCAGGGGGACAGCTTGAGGCTCTGTCTCAAAAAAAAAAAAAATTATGTGATACAGTAGGCTATAAATTTGATTTAGTATGTTCCTGGGGCAGGAGGGGAGGGAGCTCTATGGATGAGCTTGGTTTATGTTACTAAAGTTACACATGAAATATATACATGAATATTTAATGATAAGATTTTCTGTTACCCCTCCTGTGTCTGGATGTTATCATCAGAAATCTGCAAACTCCTTAACATCACTACAGAGTAAATAAAAAATATGTCTTGTATACAAACTTCTAAGGACTATCCATTTCTTAGTTTTAGTATTCTGCCTTAGTGCCAATAATATTTACTCCCAGTTCACAGGGAATCCTTTTAAAACACTGGTTTTCAATGGGAAAGGAGCAATTTTGCCTCTCAGGGGATATTTGACAATGTCTTTAGATGCTATCAATTGTTTCAACTGGGTGTATGCTACTGACATCTAGTGGTTAGAAACCAGTATTGTTGCTAAAATTCCTACAATGCACAGGTCTATCTCCCACAGCTGGTCCCAAATCGGTGCTGAAATGCTGATTCAAAACATTTAACATTTTTAAAAAAATTAACATATTATATTTAAAATTATTTTAAGTCTTAAGGAAGGGTTTCAAAAGGATGTAGAAGTTCCTCAAAAATTAAAAAGAATTACCACAAGGCTTCACAATCCCACTCCTCTCTCTCTCTCTATATATATATTCAAAAAAAAATTGAAAACAGATATGTATTCAAACAAGTACATGTATATTCATAGCAGCACTATTCACAACAGTAAAAAAATGGGAGCACTCCAAAGGTCTATCAACAGATGAATGGATAAACAAACTAGAATTTTATGCAGCCATAGAAAGGATGAAGTATTGATACATGCTGTGTACATGCATGAAAGCACTGGCTAAATTAAAAAAGTCAGATTCAAAAGCCCTCCTCCTTTTTTTTTTGAGACAAAGTCTCACTCTGTTGCCAGGTTAGAGTGTTGTGATGTCAGAGCCTGACTCACAACAACCTCAAACTCTTGGGCTTGAGCAATCCTCTTGTCTCAGTCTCCCAAGTAATTGGAACTACAAGCACATGCCACAATACCCGGCTGTTTCTACCTTTTTTTTAAATTAGTGAGACATGAGTGAGCACTGTTTTGATCCCTGCAATGGTATAGAGTCTTGAACTCTTGAGCTCAAGGGACCCTCCTGCCTTGGTCTCCCAGAGTGTTAGGATTACAGGAGTGAGCCACCCCGCCTGGCCACAAAAAGACTATTATTGTATAATTTCATTTATATGAACTATCCAGAATAAATAAATTCATAGAGATAGAACACAAACTAGTGTTTGCAGGAACTATGAGTTGGTACAGATTAGAGGATGACTTCTTAATGAGTATGGAATTTTACTTTCAGATGATGGGAATGTTTTGGAAAAAGATGAGATTGTGCAATACTATGAATGTACTGTTACTTGTTCACTCTAAAATGGCTAATTTTATATGAATTTCACCTCAATAAACATTTTTTAAAGCATGTGCTTGTATGTTCCCTTAGTAAATCAACCTCCTTCAACTTCCCAGTTCTCTGAGTTCAGAACCTCTTGGGTTTCTTCTCAAGTGCCTGTTCCTGCCCTCTCAAGTTTTTTTTTTTTTTTTTTTTGGTAGAGACTGAATCTCACCTTATCGCCCTCGGTAGAGTGCCGTGGCGTCACACAGCTCACAGCAACCTCCAACTCCTGACTTAGGCGATTCTCTTGCCTCAGCCTCCCAAGTAGCTGGGACCACAGGCGCCCGCCCCAATGCCCGGCTATTTTTTGGTTGCAGTTTGGCTGGGGCCAGGTTTGAACCCGTCACCCTCTGTGTACAGGGCCGGTGCCATAACTTGGCTGGTTTTCTAATTCAATTTCTCCTTCCTTCCTTCCCTCACTTTGTCACCCTTGGTAGAGTGATGCTACAGCTCACAGCAACCTTTAACTCTTAGGCTTAAGCGATTCTCTTGCCTCAGCCTCCCAAGTAGCTGGGACTACAGGCGCCCGCCACAACGCCCGGCTATTTTTTTAGAGACGGGGGTCTCGCTCTGGCTCAGGCTGGTCTCGAACCTGGGAGCTCAGGCAGTCCGCCCGCCCGCGCCTCCCAAATGCTGAGATCACAGGCGTGAGCCACCGCGCCCGGCCTAATTCAATTTCTAATTTCTAGTTTTCCACTGTCCTAAGCTCTCCCCCTCAGAGTGACTGGCTGCAAAAGCGGGATACATGACAATCTCACACTAGCGTCCGCAGAACAGTCTCAAATGCGGGAGGGAACAGGAAAAACAGGGGCTAACAGTTACCTCATCAAAGGGGACGCCTACTCCAGGAACCTAGAGCTGCTCCCACGCGAGGACGTTAGTGAGCTGAGCGGAAGTGGACGGTTCGGATTGGGTGCGAGGTGCCAGCCAATCCTGGGAGGCAGAAACGGGGACCAATCGCTCTCAGGCTCCACCTTTGGGGCGGGACAAACGCGCCCCCCCTCCGTGATTTGAGGAAATGCCACCACGCATGCGCTTGCTTTGCTCAGCTTGTTTTCCCGGGCCCTGGTAGGGGGTTGGGGAGGTTGAGCGAGAGAGCGGGGAGGAGTCCTGAGAGTAGAGAACACGAAGGATCAGGAGAAATAGGAATTGTGGAAAGGAGGTGTGCTGGGGTGTGGGGTAGTCGTGTGGAAAGAAGCAAGGAAAGGGGAAGGGCGGGCTGAGTCTTGTTCCACAGCCTTGCCTTGTTTGCTTAATATGTATGAGCATCTTTCAAGGCCAGTCCTTACAGACCCACTTCATTCATTTTACTGACTTCATAAGGATGTATCCTAAGTTATCCATTTACCTATTGATGGATATTTAGGTTGGCTTAACTTTTGTTAAGTTATCTCTAGGGACAAAGTTTTGATCAAAAATATTCATTTTACAAGTGGTTTAAGTGTAAGGATCTTACATAAAGAGCCTTTGTTCCTTTTCTCTTGAACATTCGCTGAGCACTTACCAAACTTTTTTTTTTTTTTGAGATAGAGTCTCACTTTGTCACCCTTGGTAGAGTGCTATGGCGTCATAGCTCACAGCAACTTTAAACTCTTGGGCTTAAGTGATTCTCTTGCCTTAGCCTCCCAAGTAGCCGGGACTATAGCACCCACCACAATGCCAGCTATTTTTAGAGGTGGAGTCTCTCTGGCCCAGGCTGGTCTTGAACTTGTGAGCTCAGGTAATCCACCCTCATTGACCTCCCAAGTGCTGCGATTACAGGCATGAGCCACTCTACTGGCCTTACCACACTCCGGTTGCTTAAGTTTACATGTTTTGTTTTGTCCTCTTATCCCTTACCCTGCCCTTTTAATCCATACAACTCTTTGAGGAAGATATCATTACACCTTTCTAAAGGACCAAAGATAGCTTAGAGAGATTAAGTGTTAATAGTTTTCTTAGAGTTACGTAGTGACAGAGCTGGGATTTGAGCCCAGGGTATGTCTGATTCCAACCACTATGTCTGTCTATTCTCATAACACCCCAGTCCTTCCTGCCTGCCTTCCTTTTGCTTGTTCCAATCTAGTGTCTCAGGCTTCACAAGTTTAACCCAAGTTTTCCTTAGTTCAAAACCATCAGCTTCAGTATTACCTCTGTAAGGTGACCACTCAAGGGACAGTAATGGAAGTGGTCAACATAAGGAACTAGGCCTACTATACTGATACATATATGTATACATGTGGTGCATGTCCAATCTGAATACATTATTAGGTCAATTTAAGGAGGTGGTCAATGTAGGGAAGTGGTCAGTTATGGACATTCTACTGTGTTTATGCTTTCTGTCCTACTCCTGTGCCAATCACATCCTGCTGTGTGGCATCTTTTGTATTTTTGACTTATATTGTTTTTGTTTTACTGTTCTCTTCTATTGTAGCAAGTAGAAAAATGGTTATTATAAAAGCTGGCAGTTCTCTCAAAGACAGAATCATTTATTTAGAAAGTTACTTTGATCAGTGCTTAGAATATGGAGGGCCCTGAGGGCAAAGACCAAATTGGTTTTATTATCAATACCCCTGAGACATCACATCATGCCTATCAAAAAAGAAAAACAATGGGGCGTCTGTGGCTCAGTGGGTAGGGCGCCAGCCCCATGTGCCGAGGGTGGTGGGTTCAAACCCGGCCCCAGCCAAACTGCAACAAAAAAATAACCAGGCATCATGGCAGGTGCCTGTAATCCCAGGTACCCGGGAGGCTGAGGCAAGAGAATCACCGAAGCCTAGGAGTTGGAGGTTGATGTGAGCTGTGTGATGCCACGCACTCTACTGAGGGTGATAAAGTGAGACTCCATCTCTAAAAAAAAAGGGTGTTTAGTGTTTGTTGAATGAGTAGAAAAGATGAAATTCTAAGAGCTTGGGCCTGAATATCTGAAGCAAAATGAAAGAAGAGAAAATGTCTACTGAATGAAATTATGTACATAAAGCACTTATTCTGTCTGGTACAGAGTAAACTTACATCTGGTGTTACTGATAATTATTATCACTAAATAAGTATATTAGCAATTGAGGGTAGGGCTTGTACGTAGCATATAGAAAAGGGGAAGGGAAAAGAAAGAAAAAATGGAGGCAAATGGTGCTGGGCTAGGGTTATTTATAAAGATATTTCTAGTGAGGCCTTCTCAGAGACAGAAATGGGCACGGAGTATTTAAGAACAAAAATAAGTAATATTTATGTTATCATAAGCTCTGATCTCAAACCTTCAGTGAGTCTACTGTGCATATAGTCTGGTGCCATTGCTATTCTGAAAAATTAAAAAATCTAGGTCCCATAATTGGAGCACTTTGGGAGGCTGAGGTAGGAGGATCACTTGAGGTCATTAGATCAGCAAGGGTAACATACAGAAAAAATTAAAAGTTGTCCCAGCATGGTACTGTACACTTGTAGTCCCAGCTACTTGGGAGGCTAAGCTAGGAGGATGGCTTGAACCCAGGAGTTCAAAGCTGCTGTGAGCTATAATTGTACCATTAGCCCAGGCAAAAGAATGAGACCCTGTCTCTAAAAAGAAAAGAATCCAAGAGTTGTCCAATGTAGGTGGTGGGCTGTCGGCAGCCCAGTCCACAGGGATAGAGTATTCAGCAAAAGGAGTTAAGCAGAGCTGTAGACTGTAAGGAGAGAGGTAAGGTATCCAAGAAACCTTAGAAATGTTGAGAACGATGCTGATTTTTCTCATTATATATAGGATGGGGTTCAAGCCCATTTTTATTATATCTTAAAGGATAGATGAGTCTCCAGGAGGCTGAAAGATTTTAACATCAAGACAACTAAATCTGGAGTTATACTTCTGTGGTTATTCTCTGTATGTTGTGTTTATTTCATGTCCTCCCCACCAGACTGTAAATTTTTGAAACTAGAAACTATGTCTAATGAATTGAATTTATATGACATTTTTCTTTTTCTCTTTCTCTTTTTTTGGCAGGGGCTGGATTTGAACCCGCCACCTCTGGCAAATGGGGCTGGCACCCTACTCCTTTGAGCCGCAGGTGCTGCCCTCTTTTTTTTTCTTTCTTTCTTTCTTTTCTTTCTTTCTTTTTTTTTTTTTTTGAGACAGAGTCTCACTATATTGCCCTTGGTAGAGTGCTATGGCGTCACAGCTCACAGCAACCTCAAACTCTTGGGCTTAAGCAATTCTCTTGCCTCAGCCTTCCAAGTAGCTGAGATTATAGGTGCTCACCATAACTCCCAACTATGTATGACATTTTTCTGTGTATGAATTCCTTGTCTTTACATTAACTCGATAGAACTAACAAAATCTTTTACGGTAGGTCTGACAGGCATCAACCTACCCCATGACCCCCTACTTCCCTCCATACTATAGACAAGGAAAAGCAGAGAGAAGTTAAGTACACTTGCCTTCAGTTACAGAGGTAAAAAGGATCTGAGCCAGCCTAATATAGTGAAAAAGTCGTGGTATTATAAGACTTTTCACTATCTGGGTGATATCTAGCTTTCCTGGCGTTTTTCTCACCACTTACCAGGCCAAGTACACAATCAGCACAAAGAACTACTGAGTTTCCCTAAGAAATCTATACTTACCTCCAGTAAGTGACTTTGAGGAAGATACCTAAGTTCTCAGTAACTCTGTTAAGTTCTCAGTAACTGTTCTTACAGTTATACAAATGAGGGTACTAGGGCAGCACCTGTGGCTCAGTGAGTAGGGTGCCAGCCTCATATATTGAGGGTGGTGGGTTTGAACCTGGCCTTGGCCAAACTGCAACAACAACAACAAAATAGCCGGGTGTTGTGGCGGGCACCTGTAGTCCCAGCTACTCAGGAGGCTGAGGCAAGAGAATCTTGCCTAAGCCCAAGAGCTGGATGTTGCTGTGAACTGTGACTCCAAATCACTCTACCAAGGGTGACAAAGTGAGACTCTGTCTCTAAAAAAAAAAAGAAAATATTAAAAATAAATAAATAAAAATGAGGGTACTAATCACTATATGAAAGAGTTGTGTAGATTAAATGCCTTAACCTTAAAGCTCTTAGAACATAGAAATGCTTAACGAGGCTTGAAGCCTGTGGCTCAAGTGGCTAAGGCACCAGCCACATACACCTAAGGTGGCAGTTCGAATCCAGCCCAAGCCCGCCAAAACAACAATGCCAGCTGCAACCAAAAAATAACCAGGCATTGTGGTGAGTGCCTGTGGTTCCAGCTACTTGGAAGGTTGAGGCAGGAGACTCGCTTGAGCCCAGGAGTTGGAGGTTTCTGTGAGCTGTGATGCCACGACACTCTACCCAAGGGGATAGCTTGAGGCTCTGTCTCAAAAAAAAAAAAAATGCTTAATGAATGTTCTCTTCTCTCCTTGGACTTTCTTATCTTTCATATCTCCCAACTTAAAGCACAACACCATTAGGTCTGAATGTTTTCATCTTCCTAAAAGATACATATGTTAAAATCCTACCCACCCACCCCCAAGGTGATAGCATTAGGGTCTGGGTGTGAGCTCTCATGGGTGGGAGTAGGTCGTGAGGTTGAAACCCTCATGAATGAGATTAGTGCCGTTATAAGAGAGGTCCAAGAGAGGTCCTTTGCACCTTCTGCAATATGAGGTTATAGTGAAATGCAGATGCAGGCTCTCACTGCATACAAAATCTGCTAACACCTTGATGCTAGACTTCCCAACTATGACAAATAAATTTCTATTATTTAAAAGCCACTCAGATGGGTCAGCACCTGTAGCACAGTTGTTACAGCACCAGTCACATGCACCAGCCCAGCCCAGCTAAACAACAATGACAACTGCAACAAAAAATTAAAAAAAAAATCCACTGAGTTGGCCAGGCACAAGGGCTCACACTTATAATCCTAGCACTCTGGAAAGCCAAGGTGGTTGGGTTACCTGAGCTCAGGAGTTCCAAACCAGACTGAGCAAGAGTGAGACCCCATCTCTAAAAATGTCTGGCATTATGGTGGGTGCCTGTAGTCCCAGCTACTTGGGAGGCTGAGGCAGGAGGCTCACTTGAGCCCAAGAGTTTGAGGTTGCTGTGAGGTATGAACACTATGGCACTCTACCAAGGGTAACAAAGTGAGCCTCTGTCTCAAAAAAAAAAAAAAAGCCACCCAGCCTCTGATATTTTATTGTAGTAGCCAAAATAGATTAAGACAAACACTTTCTTCATAGCTCAGCCATGAATTTCTTATATTTCTCTTCAGTGGCACCTGTTTTCATATCCTGTGCAAGTCTGACTCTTAGAGACAGACTCTTAGAAGTAGTTCGAGAAGGGTGGGGTTCGGAGCTGGGTTAGGTCTACCTGGTAGATGATAAAGTTGTCTTCATGGATCCGGACAGGAAGCTGCACATTATGTTTAAAGTACAAGACCAAGATCAGAACTGATGGACCTAATCTGTTCTCAGGTAATGGGAGTGATGCAGATCCAGGAATAGGGAGAAGTAGGCCATCAAATGGTTTTATCATGATAAACATTTGTCATCAACAAGAAAGCATGATTTAGGACATTTATTGGAAACAATGTATGTCACAGTTTGTATTTTCATTAGATTGAATAACTTTGATCAGTTTTTATTTTTTATTTTTTGAGACGGAGCCTCAAGCTATCCCCCTGGGTAGAGTGCCATGGCATCACAGCTCATAGCAACCTCCAACTCCTGGGCTCAAGCGAGTCTCCTGCCTCAGCCTCCCAAGTAGCTGGGACCACAGG
>CAUYQV010059215.1:0-12756 GCA_963574575.1 Galagoides demidoff | reverse complement strand
CATCTCCCTGGAAGGCTGCATGACCCAGCTCTTTGCAGAGCATTTCTTTGGTGGTGTGGGGATCATCCTTCTCATCGTGATGGCCTATGACCGCTATGTGGCCATCTGTAAGCCCCTGCACTACACCAGCATCATGAGTCCCAGGGTGTGCCACCTGCTTGTGGGAGGGGCCTGGGTGGGGGGATTGATGCACGCAACAATACAGCTTCTGTTCATCTACCAAATACCCTTCTGTGGTCCTAATATCATAGATCACTTTATATGTGATTTATTTCAGCTGTTGACACTTGCCTGCATGAACACCCACATCCTGGGCCTCTTAGTCACCCTCAACAGTGGGGTGATGTGTACGGCCATCTTCCTTGTCCTAATTGCCTCCTACACAGTCATCCTCTGCTCCCTCAAGTCTTATAGCTCTGAAGGGCGGCGCAAAGCCCTCTCCACCTGTGCCTCCCATCTCATGGTGGTCATCTTGTTCTTTGTGCCATGTATTTTTTTGTACATGAGGCCTGTGGTCACTTACCCCATAGACAAGGCAATGGTTGTGTCTGGATCAGTCTTCACACCCATGTTAAACCCTTTGATCTACACACTGAGGAACGCAGAGGTGAAAAACGCCATGAAGAAACTTTGGATGAAATGAGACTATAGTTGGCAAGTAACCATCATGCTGAAAACATAAGTTATGAAAACATAACTTATTTTCCAGAGAAGTCATTCTTTCAGAAATATATGAGAAGACCTATTCTGTTTTCTCCCAGCAGCTAGAGGGACCCTTTAAAGTATAAACTCTGATGTATGATTCAGATTATCTATAGTGTAGCATTTATGGTGTGTCCTTTATTATACCTTCCCTGAGTTTCCATTGCTTTATAACTGTCCTATTGTCCTATGATTCCTTAATTCCACTGACTGGTGCCTCTACCTCTCCAAGAAATCTTATGCCCTCACCTCCTCCTCACTAAGCATCAGCCTTAGAAGTGCACAAACCTTTCTCATCTCATTCAGTGCTGGGCATCTTTGCATGAGAATGAGCCTCATCTTCCTCAGGGGGCTGGTTCTCTCTAGCTTCTAGTAACAGCTAAGAGATTAAGTGATGTTTTCACAGAAAAGATTTCCCTCATGATTCTGCTCAATGATTCTTCTATTACTGCTGTTATTTTCTATCTTAGCATCTTCACTTTCTTAGTAACAAAGACCAAAAGTATAATTGTTTTCGTATAATTATCAGTTCCCTTTTGTTATTTTCCATCTCCTCTGGGCTAGATGTCAGTGAGAAAAGAACTTGTGATTTATGTAAGCTTGGTACCTGTTAGGTTTTTCAATAAGTATTTGTTTAATAATTATAGAACACTAGAGTTTTTTATTTTTTTCCAAATGGGTTAATTAAGATGATTAGGGAAGAAAATGAAATGGTCAATAATTTAATTTAATATTAGTTATAAAAGAAAACCAGAGCGTGATTGTTACAACAACTCAATTGAAATGGAGGGCTATGATGTATTTGGAGGGTACTTAATAGTGGATAGTCAGAGAAGAATTCTCTAAGTAGGTGACATTTCAGCCAATTTTGTATTCTTTTGAGATTTCCTCATGAAAAGTGATTAAATACATTAAAGGATAATTTTAATAATAATAAAGAGCACTGATAATTGACAAAAAGAATCAGAAGGAACAGACTCATCCAGACTGGTGGGATGGGTAATCTAGACAGAAACTCTCATGTAGACACTACCATGTTATTTTCAAGGAACTTAAAGAACAGTGGGTGGAACGCAAAGATCCAAGTAGAAAGTAGAAGGATGAGAAATGCAGGCAAGTGTCAGACTCTGTAGTGCCACACGTCAAAGGCTCCAGCCCTCCCTAAAGCCCCAAAGCGAATAAACAGTATTATCTCTTTAACATAACCCAAAGTAAAAAGTTCTTCCAGAATGCAGGTACACTTTAAGTTCTGTTTTGCAAAGGAGTGTGCAACATGGTGTGAAAAGATTTTATGGCTATAAATAAACACATGAATATATAAACATAAAAATAAAATTTAGAAGATTTTATTGGTAATTTCTATTTGTCCTTCAATTTTCAATTTTAAAACAAATATCACAGTACCTTCTTAAAATATTTCAGAGAAAAGTACTCAACTTATGTTTCTTTAATTTGATAGGCTAATTTGTTTTGAGCTTAGGACAACAATCAATTCAGGGAATTGCCTAATAAGGGTATATGCGATCCTTTAAAGGGATAGGTAGATAAGGCTTAGATGGATAGCAAATTTCAAATTAGAAAGAAACATTATCAGAATTTTTTGTAGAATGTCCACTCAGTATTGATCAAGAAAAACAGCATTTCATGGGTTACCAGGAAAATAGGAAGCCCAAATCAAAAGGATGATTAAGATCCCTGCAATTATCTCCAGTATCATTTTTTTCCTACTCCTCTAATGGAAAAAAAAAAAAAAGTTAACACAAGAATTAACCAGGTTGAGATCCAAGGCAGGTCACTAATGGAAGTGTCTCAAAAGTGAATCTGTGCTTACCTTTTCTTTGTTTCCTTTGTTGTTGCCTGTTGGTTATGTGCTAATGATTTTAATTATTGTGTAATTTATGTATGTGATGTTTTAAATAATTAAAGTTATTCTTTTAAACATTCAACAAGAATTTACTGATTGTTGTTTCAATGAATGGTATCTTGTATTTGACAGGAGATAAATAAAAATGAAAAGTTTGTAAATTATTTTTTATTAATTCCCTAAAATGGACTTGAAGACTTTTTCTTGCATTTCAAGTTAATTCTTTCAAAATAGCTGTAATTATATTTACCACTTAGTGCTGTACTCATCAGCAGTACAATGATTGGAGAAAGAAAAGCATTATCTTCCCCAAAACACACAGATGAGGGAAGGGAGTCTAGAATTCAAAATTAAATTCGTGCAAGAACTTCTCAGTATTTCTAGACTGAGTATGAGATGGTCTCTCTGTCCTCTGTGAGGTATTTAGGGTCACACAAATTAAGCAAGCATAGGGTTTACTTTGGCATAGATTACAGATTGAACTGTTAGAATCATTCAGCAATAATAGCATCAAAAATTTATTGATTCCATATGATATATCAGGAACTGTGCTAAGTGGACAATATTTTGTTAAACATGTAAATGTGTTTTTAGATCTTGACTTGTCTACTTAGCAGGTCTATGCCCTTGGTATAATTGTTTCTCTGTGAGTTTTGTATTTTGTAAAATGGGTTCACTTATATTTAATTCTTAGAGTTATTATAAGCCTTTTAAAAGTTAAAGTCTATAAGGTGTTTGGAAGAATGTTAGGCACATCTTAAGACTCAAATTGTAAGGTAGCATAAGAATTGTTAGACCCACTGATGGTTAGTGTATTTAAATAATTTATTAAGTTCCTGCACTTATAGCATGGCCTGCCTAGTTTTACTTGATTATTTTTGTAGGTTATATAAAAATTTGCTTTTGGCAGTAGTAATCAAGGGTTATGCAAATCATAACTGGAAAATATAAATCATTGAGACCAGATTCATTATTTAACAGACCTGTAAACTATAACAAGTGAGTATGTTTCTAAAATGAGTTGTACTAAAGAAAAACAATCCTGATCTCCTCTTCCCTAGCCCACTGTTCTTGCAGGGGTTGCTGTGGCTGTGACAGCGTTACTCTTGTTTGAGTCAAGAGGAGATTCAATGCTTTTATCTAAGATAAATGAACTGAAGATTTCTCACTCTTCATAAGTGGGAGAGCCAAACAGATTGAGTCTTTTTATTACCTATATTTCTATATACTTAAAGAGTTTTGGTTTAATTTCTTACCCAATTTTGTCTCCTACATATCAAAAGTAGAAGGAATTAAGTAATTCAAAGGCAGAAACTTTGGAGGTTATCTAATTTGCACCAAAAAATATGAAAATACTGAAGAGTTTTGCATTAAGCTTTTCCTGTCACTTTGATTTTGAATCTTTTATGCGTGAACACAGGCTCTAGACTCAGAAAATTCTGAATTCAAGTTCTGATTTGCTAAATACTAGTTTGGTGATCTGTTTATACTTTATTAAAAAACCCTTGAGTGTATTCATATTTCTAAAATATTTTCACTTTCGGATGCACATCACACTGAGTATAATACTCTATTTGTTTCCACAGTGTTTGTTATTTTCAAAGTCCTCCCTCATCTATCTTTGAAACTTCAAACTCTCTAATTTATTTGGGCAATATTATTTCTCCAATTTTACAGGGTGGAAGGAAATGAAATGATAAGTTCATACTTAAAATTGATGGTGTCAAGACTAGAAACCAGATTTCTTCTCAAATTCTAAAATTACCAAGCCAGAAATATAGGTGACAACTTATACATGGTGAACCATAAGTGTATGAGAAAGTTGAAAAGAAAAGGGATAATTGACAAGAAGGGAAATAGAACTTTATCTTCTTCTTTGAGAATGGAGCAACTGGAGATTCCAAGATATACTCAGACACTCTGCTTGGTTAGAAGTTCAGGCACATATGAATGTGTGAGTGATTGTAAATTGGTTTATAATAGTGCTGAGTACACTGGATATTTTTTCTTCCATTACTGAGATACTTTACTAAGTAGGATATGTTCCAGCTCCATCCATGTAAACATAAAAGAGGTAAAGTCTCCATCTTTTTTTAAGGCTGCATAGTATAGAGTATAAATGTTTTGACACAAGAATTAAGTAATTGAGACAAGGTATATGTTAACCAGTATGATATAAATGCTCCTAATTCTATATGAAATCAGCACATGTACCCATAAATGCATTCATGTATACATGATCTATGTGTTTATGATTTAATAAAAAAAGGGTCAGGCAACATTTAATAGTAGAAAAATGAATTTTATATCAATAAATGAGGACAGTATAATTGTATTTTCCTGGGGGTTTTAATAATAATACTTTTTTGAGAGGCTTCATGTCATGTCTGAACCATAAGTTTTTGTTTGTTTGGGGGAATAAAATAACAATTCAGGTGGGTTTTTATCTCCATGTACATAATTAAAATAATTTTTTGTTTACATTTACATCTACTTAAATGAAAAAGGAATTCATTTAAGAGTTGTTCAAAACGTTACTTTATTATTTGAAAATAAATTTAGACCTTTTATTTAAGACAGAAGATATTTCTTCACCTGTAAATATATTATATATCGCTACTATAATTGGAGGAATGCTAAGAACAATTACTTTTCAATAGTTTATCTCTAAATTAATTCTATGTTTTAAAATTGTGCCTTGGAAATAAATTCATTTCTTCTAAGGTGTTTTTTTCTTACAATAGATATTATTTTTTAATTTGGAGGGTGACAAAATTAGCTTGATATGTAAAAGAGAGTAGTGAATGAGAAATTTTAAAATTAATTGATGGAAAATATAGCAGAGGGTACATGCCAAATTTTATGCAAAGAGAAAAATAGTAATGATCTTCAAGGTCAAATTTTAGTAAGATAATTGGACTAATGGTTAAGTATTTTATTATTTTACCAATACATTTGAGATGCAATATAAATTATTGGAAGCTCTCGTCCACATGAACTACATTGCCTAGATTTTCATAAATCAAATCTTGGTTTCATATTAGCAGAATGATGATGACATTCAAGTTACTTTATTCATTTTTTTTTTTTTTTTGAGACAGAGCCTCAAGCTATCCCCCTGGGTGGAGTGCCATGGCATCACAGCTCATAGCAACCTCTAACTCCTGGGCTCAAGCGAGTCTCCTGCTTCCGCCTCCCAAGTAGCTGGGACCACAGGCGCCCACCACAATGCCTGGCCATTTTTTGGTTGCAGCCATCATTGTTGTTTGGTGGGCCGGGGCTGGGGATTCGAACCCGCCACCTTAGGTGTACGTGGCTGGTGCCTTAGCCAATTGAGCCACAGGGGCCGAGCCTTACTTTATTCATTTTATATTTGACTTTTAATTAAAATTCTTTTTTTCTAACTAGTAGATTTACTAGTGAATCTCAAAATTTCTTTCTTAATTAAAAGATTTTATGATCCCCAAATTTTATTTTCTTTATAGGAGTCAAATTTAACAGACTGTACTTTTAACAACTCTTTGAGTATTGATTTGTTAACACTAGCATTTAAATAACAAATTCAGACATCAATAGACTCTGCTTAATGAAACATTGGCCATTTATTGATTTATCTGAGTTTCATAACCATTTTTGTGACAATGTCCAGGCAGATTTCCTCAATTTGTAGATGAGGTAACTTGGACTCAGAGAAATAAAGTGATTGGTACCCAAATTCACACTCTATAATATAATTAGGTAACAGAACCTAGTTGCAGCTATTTCCCTTCTCATAAACTTTTTCCTATGCGCTGTCAAATCTTTTCTTCTCTGAATTATTCAGTGTCAAGATTCTTCTTGGGTTTTGGCAAGAGGAATCAGTTGGGTAAAATAGGAAAGAGAAATGTAGATTCAAATTCATAAAATGGAGAAGAAAATTGACTTGCAAAATATGACTAACATAGTCAAGAGCAAAACTATCCAGGTACAACTGCCTTCGGCTCCTTAGTTTTAACTACTGCTTTATTGCATGGTTCAAGTAAGTATATAATTCTAACTTAAATGCCTGAAGAAATAAACATACTTCTGTTATAAAATACAGTATTTTATTGCCTACAATAAAAGGCAAGGTGGAAAAGAAATCTAAAAATTACTCCAATTAATTTTATAGTCCTCTTGCTGACAACTTTTATCTTCCACTATATACACAGTATACTATATACAGTATACAATGTGTACACACACACATATATATCTTTTACATTAATCTTTAATTTTTATCTTCTACTTCCCTCTAGTGATTTTGAAGTAGCATACATTCCACTAGCGAGAACTGTTAAACTTTATTTTTATAAAAATACTGTGTACGATTTAACTTTCATCTTTATCAAATTTTAAGTTTGTAAGGATTCTGAACTGTGTTTTTTATGAGTATTTAATTGCATACTGGCTAATGTTTGGAAAGTAATAGTAACTTTTAAAACATCTTAATAGTTGGTTGATTGAAGGTGTTATGAAGGTGTTATTTTTATGACGGTCACATGTCCTGAAATCAGTACGAGAGAATTCAAGGAAAACTACTTTTATTAAATATCAGGTTTTCATTTTTACAAATTCTAGAATAACATCCATTAAAATAGCTTCATGATACTACATATTAGTGTTGTTATCAATACTCTCCATGGCATTTCTGACACTGACTTCTGTATTAAGTATTTGCAGGTGGTTGTTATGTATTTTTGCTACTCTGGACCATGGAGAGTAAAAATATATCTAGTCTCTAAGTTTTTCTCTCTCAGAAGTCTCTCAAAATAAAAGCACTGAAGCAGGTGACTGCTTCACAATATTTCTCTTTTGCCACATTGCTATGTGGGTGGGAAAGTTGCTCATAATGATTGTGTCACAGGAGCTCAGCTAATGACCAAACTATGTGTTTCTTTCTCAATTTGCTCTCACTCTCAGACCTTTGCTGTCCATCCACAGAGATGCCCAAATTAATGTCTGATTTACTGGTAGAAAGGAAGATCATTTCCTATAGTAAACACCGGCTACAGCTATTTATCATTCACTTCCTTGCAGCCATAGAGATCTTTGTTCTAGCAAGCTTGGTGTATGACCAGTTCATGGCTGTCCTCAAGCCCTTGCACTGCACTGTCATCATGAAGAGGCGACCGCATTACACAGTTGTCCTCACTTGTACTGGGGATATATTCACTCCAGCACTCAGCTTCTTGGTACCTTCTTCTTACAGTTGTGTGTTCCTAATGAGATAGATCACCTCTTCTGTGAGGTGTATTGCTTCCTTTTCTTATTAGAACACTTAACAATATAAGCATGGTGGTACATTTCTGAAACTGATCGAAGCTATCTATGACAAACCCACAGCTAATATTATGCTGAATGGAGTAAAAGTGAAAGCTTTTCCACTTCAAACTGGAACCAGATAAGGTTGTCCTCGCCGCTACTATTCAACATAGTGCTGGAAGTTCTAGCCAACACAATCAGGCAAGAGAAGAAAATAAAGGACATCCTAATGGGAGCAGAGGACGTCAAACTTTTACTCTTCCCCAGTGACATTATCCTATACTTAGAGAACCCCAGAGACTCAACATTGGGACTCCTGGAAGGAATAAAACAATACAGTAATATCTCAAGTTATAAAATCAATGTCCACAAATCAGTAGCCTTTGTATATGCCAATAACCCCCAAGATGAGAAGCTAATCAAGGACATAATCCCCTTCACAGTAGCTCCAGAAAAATGAAATAGCTCGTAACGAACCTAACAAAAGGGGTGAAGGACCTCTATAAAGAAAAGTATGAAACCCTAAGAAAAAAATAGAAGATATTAACAAATGGAAGAACATGCCATGATCATGGCTTGGAAGAATCAATATTGCTAAATGTCTGTGCTTCCCAAAGCAATCTACAGAGTCAATGCAATTCCCATTAAAATACCATCATCATACTTTCAAGATTTGGAAAAAATAATTCTTCATTTTGTGTGTAACAAGAAAAATCCCCATATAGCCAAGGCAATTCTTAGTGATAAAAACAAAGGCAGAGGCATCACCACAAAATAGAGACATAGACATATGGAACTGAATAAAAAGCCAAGAGATGACAGTAACATCTTACAGCCAACTGATATTTGATAAACCAAATAAGAACTTATATTGGGGAAAAGAATCCCTATTCGATAAATGTTTTGAGAGGACTGGATAACCACATATAAAAGATTGAACCTGGACCTGCACCTCTCACCACTTACAAAAATTGATTCAAGATCAATAAAAGAATTAAATATAAGGTATGAAACAATAAAAATATTCAAAATATGGGGAAAACACTTAAAGATATCAGTCTGCAGAAAGATTTCATGAAGAGGACTTCCATGGAATTTGCAACAACTACAAAAATAAACAAATGGGATTTAATTAAACTGAAAACCTTCTGTACATTTAAAGAAACAACAACCAAAGCAAATAGACAACCTTCAGAATGGGAAAAGATATTTGCACATTATGAATTAGACAAAAGCTTGATAATTAGGATCTACAGAGAATTCAAATTAATCAACAACAACAAAAAGAGCCAATAATCCCTTATATCACTGGGCAAGAGATATGAATAGAACCTTCTCTGAAGAAAACAGATGAATGGCTATCAAGCATATGAAAAAATAGTCATTGTCCCTAATCATCAGAGAAGTGCAAACCAAAACTACCCTGAGGGTCACCTAACCCCAGTGAGAATGGCCCACATCACAAAGTCTCAATGCTTCAGATGTTGGCATGAATATGGAGAGAAGGGAACACTTTCACACTGCTAGTGGGACTGCAAACTAATACCAACTTTTTGAAAAGAAGTATGGAGAATCCTCAAAGAATTCAAATTAGACCTCCCATTTGATCCTGCAATCTCATTAACTAGGCATCTGCCCAGGAGGAAAAAAATCCTTTCATCATAAGGACATTCACACTAGACTGTTTATTGCAGGTCGATTTACAATCACCAAAATGTGGAAACAATTTAAGTGCCCACAAACTCATGAATGGTTTAATAAGCTGTGGTATATGTACACCATGGAATACTATTCAGTCATTACAAAAGATGGAGACTTTAAATCTTTTGTATTACAATCTTTTGTAATCTAGTTTGAGGTAGAACACCATCTTCTTAGGAAAGCATCTCAAGAATGGAAGAGCAAGAATACAATGTACTCAATTCTAATATGAGGGCAGTAGATGAGCTAATACAAGGTGGGGGTAGGGGAATGAGGGAGTGGGAAGAGGCAAGGGGGCTAATGAGGGTTGTGGTGTATGGCACACCTCTTGGGGATCAGAAACAATTATAAGAGGGACTTTATCTAACAAATGCAATCAGTGTAGCCTAATTCTTTGTACCCCCAATGAATTACAAATACTAAAAATAAAGAAACTGGAAATAATTTAAATATGATTTTCCACCTTGATAAAAACTTTCTGATTACAGTGGCAACTTTCTGGGCTCACATTTGACTCCTGTGTAGGAAATGGTATCTGGAAGTGAGATTTGATTCAGGATACTGCCAGTTCTTGTGTTGTAGTTACTGTGAGACTGTGGCCATCCTGTGGTTCAGGCACAGATCACGGTGCAGAAACAAATGATTAAATAGTTAACACTGTGACCTAGATCTCTGCGCGTAGAGCAGCATGTTGGTGTGGCCCCAGGGAGGTCCTTGCCCCTGAGAACACACTGTTACGAAAGTAGGTGGATGGGAATTCATCAGATCAGGGATTAGCACCTCTATCAGTGGAGGACCGGCCTCAAGGGATGCAGTTGGGATGATGTAAGTCTAGCCCTATCACAGCTGCTCAAATGGACCTCCCTGCCTTCATGACCCAGGTCATTGGCCAGTGGGAACCATATACTCATGACTAATCTCCTGAGAAGCTGAACAAAAACTACATTTACCTAAAAACACAGTCAACTGGAATTTAAAAAGGTATATGCAATGATTTGGTGAATGCTCTACTTGGCTATTTCTTCAGCTATTGCTCTTAATTAGAGATTGTTCCTAATTATAAATTCCATGGTAACTCAGATGATTTCCTTATTAGTCTCATGCATTTTTAAGGCTTCTGCTTTAAACTTTTCTTTGAAAATAATAAAATTACTACTTCTAAAAATGTAACCAAGACCTAATATTAAAAATCAGATGATTTTTTGTTTATTTCTTTCAGGGAAGCCAGAAACATTATGTTGAAATAATTTTACCTGGTTCTTGAAGAAGTTACTTCAGGTGAATGAATATTTTGTATGGTAAGAAGATTTCAGGTTATGTCTCAGATGGTCTTAAAACCTTCATACAACTATAAAAACTAGGTTCTAAGATCCTATTATCATTTGATTAATCTGTGCACAGGTTTCACCAATATATAGCATTATAGCACCTATTTTCAAAATATAAAATCCTCAATTATGAATTAATTTTATTGAATATGTACATTTATATCTAACAGCATACCTCTTAATGTGTGTTAATAATTCACACTCAATTCCTGTTTGGTTACCTGTGAGCAATATTTATTTTCTGAGCAAAGATCATTGAGTTATGAACTTGACTTTATGTTTGAATTCGAACTTGAGTGAGAGCACGTTATTTTCCTTAATGTACTTTTGTATCTTTTTGAGAAAATTAAAAAAAAATAAGCAAACCAGTCTCTAAGAAATGAAAATTGGTAAATAAAATAATAGGTGTTGATTTCTCAAGAAATACTGGCTGTAATGAAGGGAGTCAATGACATATTATTAGTCGGTTCTTTCTTGCCCCTTTTGCTTTTTTATAATTTCACTTTTATCTCTTTATCTGTCTTATTTTTTCCTTCCTCGTTGCCTCTCCACATCCTTCTTATTTTGTCTCTTCCCTCCCTCTGCTTTTGTGTGTCCATCTGTATCTCACACTCTCTTTCCTCCCTTCTCTCTCTCTTTTTCTCCTTTTTTTTTTTTTTATTGGCCCTGTGGTATTTTTTTTTCCTTCTCCACTACTGACCTCGAATTTACAATGAAGAAGAAAGTGTTATTTTATCAATGCTATGTTTAAATGATGGTTTTAATTTAGGAATGAGTTCAATTTTTATATTTGTCTATGTGTCAAAATGTAACTCCTAAGTTTACTTGCAAGTGGATTGAGTTTATGGGAATGGCTACAGAGATGGTGGCGGCGATGATGATGGTACTGGTGGCAATGATGGTACTGGTGACAGTAGTGATGTTGATGACAGACATAATTTAGGAGCATTCTGAGAATAATACACTAATCAGTTATTGTAGAGCATAACTTAAAAATTATAATATTATTGCACTTCTACCTTGCAATGTTCTATTGGATTTAGTTTTAATCTCACTAATTAGTCCTTAGCTTTATGAAAAGAGAAAGTAGCTGTATTAAGGTCTTATTTTGAAGTTCTTTGATAATAAAATTAATTGTCTAGTTGAGTGCTCACTGAGCTTCATAGGCTTTCTAGGTCCTCAAATGTTTATTGGGAAAAACTCATATATATATGTATAAACATATATACATATATGCACACACACAGGCACAATAGATAGAAAGAAAAAAGACAGACAAATTATAAATAACATAAAGCTCTCTACTACATGATTGATGAGAACAAACATTAGGAAGGAGAATTTATCAACACCTATTAAATCTTGAAATGTTATAGCCTTTGATTCTATAATTCTATTGTTATAAAATACCTTACAGAAATACTTAGATTAGTTTATTCCATATGTGTACATATATACACATATATATTGTGTGTACATATATACACACATATATTGTGTGTACATGTAAGCAAACATAGAAAATTTTCAATGCAATATTGTTTATATAGCAGCAAATTAAAATAACATAAATCTTCATATACTGACATGCAGTGCTATCAATGATATTCATTAAAATATATAGTACAGTGTTTATGTGCATGTGTGTGGCTTATTGCATGATGATATTATTAAACTGCATATAAGAATCTATAAATTCGTTATTTCTTTTCTTTTCTTTTCTTTTTTTTTTTTTTATTTTTTTGCAGTTTTTGGCTGGGGCTGGGTTTGAACCTGCCACCTCTGGTATATGGGGCGGCGTCCTACTCCTTTGAGCCATAGGCGCTGCCCCAGCCCAATACTTTTAAGACCAAGTGAGAAAGTATGAGTGTCCCAGAA
>CAUYQV010059213.1:0-30571 GCA_963574575.1 Galagoides demidoff | reverse complement strand
CAAAATAATGATTATGGATTCATCTGTTGGCTCTCTATTCTGTTCCACACATCTACCTCTCAATTTTTGTGCCAGTACCATGCTGTTTTGATCACTATGGCTTTGTAGTGTAGTCTGAGGTCTGATAGCATGATTCCTCCTGCTTTGTTTCTATTCCTGAGTAATGTCTTGGCTATTCGAGGTTTCTTCTGATTCCATATAAAATGAAGTATTATTTTTTCAAGATCTTTAAAATATGACAGTGGAACTTTAATGGGGATTGCCCCCTATTATGAAACTAATTTATACCTTTTATATGAAAGCTATAACCAAATAGCCTAAGAATGTGGGGAGGGGGAGGGAAAAGGGAGGGGGGATGGGTGGAGGGAGGGGGTTTGGAGGGACCATTTTTGAGGTCTATCTTACAGGGGTACAAGTGAAACTCTCTAAGAGTAGAATCAGAACGTTTTAAAACTATAACTGGGAAAATGACATGAAGGCTGTGTTGATCAGTTTGATGGAAGTATTTCAGATTGCATGTGAAAACCCGACACTGTACCCCAGAAGTGCATTAATGTACATAGTTACCATTCAATAAAAAATAAAAATAAAAATAAAATAATGATTATGGTGTTTATTCTCTTTCCAAATTATCCTTTGTTTCCAGATCCCTGAAATGCAAGTATTTCTATAATTGATCTCTTATTGATTTATCACCTTAGCCTATGCAAGATTCTCTGAGGCTCTGATTTCCTGGGAGCCTTTAAGTTTAGAGGGTTGCATTCTAAACTTTTTCTTGGTTGTGTCTACCTTAATGTAGAGACCCTTATGTTTAGTCAGGAGGTCTCAGTTCCCAGGTTATTTTGTTCTGGGTGTCCAATCCAGCTTCATAATTTGTCGCCTTTTCTCTTGAAATCCTCCTTATTCAATTGCCCTCTGCTTATATGTTACATAGCAGATCTCTCTAAAAGCTAGAGTCTTTTCTTCTTCCAAGATCCTTTCTCTTCTTGAAGCCCTTCAATATGTAAACTAGTGAGGAAATTAGTCTTCTTGTGGTGTGGTGTCAAGGCCCAGCAGGTCAAGACTCTCATTGGTGGCAATGAGGAGCCTAAAATATTTTCGGTATACTATTTCACATCCAAATTCAGTATTATCCCAAACTGTCACCTCCCTCTTTTAGTGCATATTATGAGGGATTGACTGCTCATATCCAATGACGACAGTGACAGTAACATAAACTGAAGGGGGTTGGGAATATGGTTGTGGCAAATGGTACACAAACTGGATCGAAGTCAGTGTGACTTAGCACTCAGGTACCTTAGCATTAGAGCTCTCCTGCATGAAAAATGGTAAGGATGAATGAGAATAGCAATGGATTGCGAAAAATAATATTGACAATTTAAGTGACACAAACTGGCTACCCAAATTATAACAATAAGCATTTTTCATTTTGTTGTCTCACAGTTCCAAGTGGGCCCCCAAGGATGAGAACAATAGGTGTTAGGTGCCCACCTGAGGTGCCAGACACCAGACATCAGTGTGGTCTCCAACTCCTTCTGTAACCTGAAACCGACTCCCCCCACTCTTCAGCCCACATCTTCACAAAAGAGAAGTTGAAAGAGAAAAAACAAGTAAAATGGAGAAAGATTTCTTCCAGGGGAGAAGTATGTTTCCCCTGTTAAAAAATAAAATGTAAGGGGTATTGCCTGTGGCTCAAGGAGTAGGGTGCTGGCCCCATATGCTGGAGGTGGTGGGTTCAAACCCAGCCCTGGCCAAAAACTGCAAAAAATATATAAAAATAAAAATAAAATGTTGATAAATTTAGTTTAAAATCTAAGTAGCTTTTATTAGCAATTGATGAATCAGGCAGCATTCCATTTGAAGATTTGGAATGTTCTGTTCTTCCATGTTCTTCCATGTTCTGTTGAGCGTGGAAGAATAGTCAGTTTTTATAAGGTAACTTGAGAGAAACAAGAGAATAGCACAATACAAAAATAATTGGTTAACATCAGGTTACTTTCCTGGTAAGAGTCAGAGCAAAGAAGACTTCCTCATCATGCCAGTTAAAACTGGCCTGATGGGGAATCTGGCTATCATCTCCTTCCTGATTTCTCAGAAGGTTAGATGAAACCACTTCTTTTTGGTTTGGTGATGTGGAACTTTAGTTTGGTTGACAGCATTCTGGTTTTAGTCTTTTGGCACCTAGCACAGAAGCTCAGTCCAAATTAATGGCCTCCTGTACATTTTATTTAATGCCATCCTTACATCTTTCAGAGAAGTTATAGACATATACCTATTAACCAAATCTTTCTTTTAAAAAATCTAAAAGCTAGGGACTGGCGAAAGCTGTCTTGATAAAGAGAAGAAAAGGGAACAATAGGAGTGACAGAAACCAGCTACTCTTCCATCTATGGTGGGACAAGGGAGCTGGGCTTGAGTTATCCTGAAAGTCCGTTGTCTATGCACCAAGATATGGTGACCTGCCAGCAGAAAGATGCTAAGGAAGGGTGTCACCTGAATCAGGGGAACAGAACTCACAAAAGCACTCAGAAAGGAAGCCATCACCAGGACATCTGTCACACAAATGTCCCTGAGTACAGATGACAGTAGCACCTGTCACATAAGAATTGCTCTTCCTTCACAGCTCCCCTCTTTGCTGTGCCAGAATTGGAACAGCCAGAAATAGCAACAGTAAGTGGGGTGGAGAGTGGAGGGCAGGAGAACGAAAGAACTGCACATGCCCCTGCCACACGGCCCCCATTCAATTCAGACTTGACTTACAAAGGAGAGAAGCTCCAGAGTATATGAAAAAAATATGACATTTTGATATTATATATTTCCCTCAGCTCTTTTAAGTCTGAAACATAGACTGCTTCTTGATCCATGAAAGGGTATAGAAACTCTGTGGAATATTTTCAAAATATTGTCCAGACTTGGAAGGGAAGAAAGCAAATACATGAGTTTGAAGAAAGTTGTAAGAGAGAATTTATTTGACAAGCCCTATCAATCTGGCTAATGCAATAAACTGCTTATCTTGCCATTATCCTTAACTGAGCCCTTGGTATAAGTTCTGGCATGTTATCTCATTTCACACCATAAGGGGGAAAGTAACATCTTTTTCTCACCCATCCCAAGATTCCTGGCTGTTCCTCTCCAACAGTGGTTCTCAACATTCCTAATGCCATGACCCTTTAATACAGTTCCCCATGTTGTGGTGACCCCAACCATAAAATTATTTTCATTGCTATGAACTGTATTAAAGGGTCATGGCACTAGGAAGGTTGAGAACTACTGCTCTATAATAAAAGGCAAAGAAGACAAGAGACAAGTATAACCAAAGTTTTACTTGACATAGGAGTCCAGAAGTAAAGACCTGAAGAAACGGGGAAAGATGTTTATTTTTAGGCTTATGTGTGATGAAGAGGAGACAGTCACATGGAAGTGTGACTGGACAATATCTGATGGTAATAAACTGGGGGAACTTAGCAAGGCTATTTGTTCAGATTCTTTTTGGCATTTCTGTGTCTTTGTGCCTTTCCTCTGGGTATATGGCAGGACACCTGTCACAAAAGGGTCTTCTGACCTGCTTTCAAAAGAGGCAGGTAAAGGAAATTTTTCACAACCAGTTCTCACACAGAAAGGTAGAAGAAGGCCAGAGAGTGACCACCAAGGTTCCCTATTTTGAGGTAGCTTATCTTGGACCCCATCAAAACTAATAGCAAATCTACAAGGTGGGCCAGTTCTCACAGTATCCTGCTAATTTAGAATATGATTCCTTTGAAGCTTATTGAAAAGAAATTTTGAAAGGATTTAATGAAGAAAAGGAAATGGTAAAGTTGAGTTCCAAAGATAAGGGCCCTATACAACCATTTTCAAACACTAAGTAAAGGGATTATCCTTCACCGAAAACAATTCCAAACCATAATCCCCTAAATGGACCTTTAAATTCAAATGAAATATTTCCTGTTTGAGAGATAATGGAAGCACAAACCTTCAGTTCACTCCATTTCTGGAGAAGGTACTCATGATGACCAGAGGAGGATTCATGTAAAGATGAAACTTAACCTTTCATAGCCTTGTCCAAGGCTGAGAGGGGCCATAATGTGTTCATATGATCATATATTTTTGTAAAATTTGTAAAAGAAAGTAATTAACCTTAATCAGTAATTAACCCCACTCACTTATCTTCTTCCATCGCATTCCTTCTTGTATTGGGTGGTACCAAAAAGGCCCTGAGCTTTCTGGGATCTGGCTAGGGAGTGGTGTTGTCACACAGTTAGTTTGGGCTTAACGGGATAAATTTAATGTGGTTCACAGTCTCTTCTGTTTATGGTTTAGAGATTGCTCAATGGCCCTCCCAATGTATTTCCAGAATATTCCTGCTACCAACTGTGTTGCCTTATGGGGTATAAGAAAGTGTAGGGTCAGAGGTGGAATTATAATATACATGTATCCTGAGGCTCTCAGCAAGATATTGAGGAGGGGAGGAGTTTGAAATGTGTGCAGCCAGAAACCAATCTATGGAAAATTATTCTAATCACTGAATGTGTAAAACTCTTAAGTGTTAGATTTGGTTCTCATCAATGCCTAGTCAAAAACAAGTGCTCACCTGTTAGTAATATGGTGTGTAAAATTAAAATACGTAAATGTACCAGGTATGCCTTTCCTTTCTTAATGCAAATCATGAAAAATAGACCTTACCAAAATGTTTGTACTCTTAAACATAAATCTAGCAGTGCTACACATATTAAGTACTTCTGCAAGTGAGTTGCATGTTGCATGTTTTGTTTTGTTTGTTTGTTTTTGATACCAAGTCTCCCTCTGGCACCCTAAGTAGAGCTCTGTGGTGTCATAACTCACAGCAACCTCAAGCACTTGGGCTCAAGCAATCATCTTGCCTCAGTTTTTCTATTTTTAGTAGAGATAGGGTCTTTCCCTTGCTCAGGCTGCTCTTGAACTCCTAAGCTCAAGCAATCCACTGGCCTTGGCCTCCCAGAGTGCTAGGATTATAGGTGTGAACCACCACGTCCAGCCAGTTGCATGTTTTATATAGCATATGATCCTGCATCTTTTCCTGGTTCTCTATTCTATATCATTTGCCCTTTGAAATCTTCCTCAGATTCCCTTGATGAAGCCATCAGGTCAAAACTGGTCCAAAATATGGTGTAAGGCTACTGCCCAGGTGGATGTGGCCCAGAACAAATACTACTCCATATATGGTGGCACCAGAGTTATTTTCTTAACTCTCATTAGAAACTTTTATTTTTGGCCTAACCAGAATAGACCTTTGGTAAAGTAACCTACTCACACCTCTACAGATCTCCCATCTTTGAAAAAAATTAATGTTGCTATGAACTGATGGGGTTTAATGCCTCATTATAGTTAACCAAAACAAGAAACTCTTAATAATAAGCAATTTAGTTTAACAGTAAAAAAGTTAAGAGAGTTTTTTTATGTCACTCTCCCCAATCTCTGAATAGCAAGACAGATGAGAAGATGTGTGGGAAACAAACAACCTCAAAAGTGCTTTGTCCTATTTTCTCACCCAGCAACAATCAACATGAAAGATTTCTATGACCAAATGTGTTGGAGGTTTTCCTCCCCAGCAAGACAAGTAATCAATTCTGCAGCGAAAACCAGCTGGTATCCTCTAACTCAATTCTGACACTGTCTACCTGGAGGTAGTGTAAGATCCCACAGCTTGACGACTGGATCACCAGGACTGGCTCCCTCCTTCAGACACCAGTTGCAAGTCCAGGCCTCAGGAACTTCTGAGCAACGGGTTCTGAGAACTGGGGTTCTCCTCATTCCTTCTTTGGGCTTGACTAATTTTCCAGAGTAGCTCATGGAACTCAGGGAAAAACTTACTTATTAAAGTGTCCTTATAAAGGTAATTAAAACGAAGTTGCTAGGGCTGGACATAGTGGCTTACACCTATAATCTCAGAGCTTTAGGAGGCCAAAATGGGAGGATTGCTTGAGGCTAAGAATTTGATATTACAGTGAGCAATGCTTGTGCCACTGCACTCTAGCATGGGTGACAAAGCAAGATGCTATTTCTAAATAAACAAACAAAACAAAACTAACTAACAAAAACCCCAAGTTTCTGGGATTTTAACAAAAGCATATGTCTTGAAAACATACAGCTGAACATTGAGCAGCCCTTACCCCATAGCCCACTCCCTTACAGCTGTTTACCGCTTAAGAGTCATGTAACCTTTTTCACAGAGTCCTACTCCCGTAATCGCTCCAATAGGTAACATCTTCAGTATTGAACCCAAGACTGTTTTCTACCAGACCCTGTATTTCAGTGGGCCCACAGATGCCAGCTGGTCCTGTGGCCCCTGCCAAGGAGCTGACTCAGTACAAGAACATAGTTTCTATAACCTTCTAATTTCATCTCCCCACACTAGCCAATCAGTTACGTCAATCCCTTAGCCCTCTGCCTGCCAAAATTCCCTTAAAAAACCCAGCCCAGAATTCTGCAGGGGGACAGATCATCAAACTCACCCTGCTGCAACTCTTCTTTGAGCATCCTGGTCTGGTTACTGAGCAGCAGGGAAACAAACCTGGTGGGCCTGTAAGATGTACACTTATTGGTTTATTATAAAGGATATTATAAAGGGTACAGATAAAGACATGCATAGGAAAAGGTATGGAGGAAGGAGTTTCCATGCCCTCCCCAGGTGTGTCACCCTCCAGGAACCTCCATGTGTTAGGCTCTCTGGAAGCTCTCCCAATCCTATCCCCTGTGAGTTCTTATGGAGCCTTCATTACACAGGAATGATCAACCAAACCAATGGCCATTAGTGAGCTACTTAACAATCGGTCTCTCTCCTCTCTTGGAGGGTGGAAGTGGGGCTGAAATTCCAACCCTCTAATCCTGCCTGGGTCTTTCCACTGACCAGCCCCATTTTAAAGCTACCCAGGGACTGCCAGCCAGCAGGCAACTCATTAGCATCACTGGAGTTTCTCAGCATTGTAGGAGTTGTACGCTAGGAAAAAGAGATCAGGGCAGATGACCAAATATATGTTTCACAACATAACGGTGCCATTCTCAAGGTAGTGAGTGAGTTCTTGCTCCAGTGAGACTGGATGTTATAATGCAAGTTTCCTTCTTCTGTTTTGTTCTCTCTTCACGCTTTTGCTTCCTTTTTGACCTGCTTTGCCATGTTTAGAGCTAGGTGGTGGCCCTCACCAGAAGCCGAGCAGAAGCCTGTGCCATGTTTCTCCTACCCCTCAGTCTGCAGAGTTGTGAGCTAACTAGTCCTTTTTATCTTTATAAATTACCCAGCCTTGGGTATTCTGTTACTGAATGGACTAAGACAAGTGTTGCTAGAAGAACTTTCCTTTTTATAAAAGAACCAAAAGAAGACACTCTCATGTTCATTTCTCTGCTGTTCTGTATTCTATTAATGGGTAATACATTTTGTGACATTGTGTTAGGGCAGATTCAAGGTTGGTATGAAAGATCAAAAATATAGGCAGAGTCAAACATGAGACATGACTAAGAATATTCCAGCTCTTACAAGTACTTACTCTCACACCGCTGATATCAATATAAAATATTATGTATCCCACAATTCTCTGGAATCCTCTTTCAAAGAAGGTCACCTCCTGGCTCTTCTAAACAAAAACAGCATCTTAGCACTGTTTTTTGCTAAGGTCATGCATTATCTGTGGACAGATGAATATAAGAAATATAAATAGAGGCTCAAAATGAATTCTATGTTCATTTTTATTTTCCTAATATGCCTTTCACTTTTCAGCAAGAAAAAGATGAATTCTCTTTAAAAAGGTTTTAGATGAAATGAAATATTAACATGAGATATAATACAGAACATAGATTGTCATAAATTTCTCACATCAGAACTCTTTTTTGGGACTACTATGCTGTAATCACAACAATAAAAGTCTGTCTTGGTGAGAACTAAGTTTCATGGGTGATTGTAAAAGGACTAAAAGTGGGTGACTGAAAAAAGGAAATTGGAATGTTCCTCCCTTAGCCTCAACCCATAGCAAACAGAGGGTACCAGAAAATGTATACGCATTTTAAGAAAGAAAAAACTGCATTAAAATTGTAATACTCAATATATACCAATAGCAAAAGATGAATACAAGTCACATTGAGCACCTCCTGCAATTACAGGAGTCAAACATGACTTGAGTATTACAAATTTAATACAGTTTTTCCCTTTCTTAAAATGTGTATACATTTTTTGATATCCTCTGTACATTACTTCTCAGTGAAGTATAAACTGTTTTCTCAAGGTAAGAAAAGAAAAGAAGAAGACAGAGAAAGAGAAATGGGCTATTGAGTTGAAATAGAAGAGAAAGGGTATGGACCTCTGGTTCTGGGAAACAATTCTTAAATTTTATTAAAGTTAAATAAAAATTAACCCTACATCATTTTCTTCAGCAAAGGCAGAAGTCTAAGAGTTAAATTATATTAATGTTGAAAAAGTAGAATTAAAGCTGTACTCCAGGAGTTGATTGGTCCCTGCCAGCCTATATGCCCCTTCAAAGGAAAATGCACTGGCCACAGCCCCCATAGCAACCATGTTCTGTATCAAAAGGGCACCTTACCCCACTGTACATGGCCCTTGGCTTTTCCAGTGAGCAGCCACCAGCCCAGCAATAAGAATAACAAGCCAGATGAAACAGATGAAACAGTCTCAATACGTGGAATGCGAAACAGAAACCCTAGAGAAATGGCATCAGTGAGCAGTGAGATCAAAGGGTCCTGCAGAACTGCAGATAGGAATCCCAGTGATGGCCACTACAGTCTTCAAAGTCTCAGCAGCAAACAGAAGATACAAATTGTTCAAAGGTGGAGACTTTCTTTAACCAAGGACAATTTGCAGATGTGTAGGGAGGGTTAAGAGAACAAAGGATGATAAAGTAGTAAGAAGGAAGAAGTAACAGCAGCAGGAAGCCAGTAACATCCTGGGTGTGAAGGGACGTGAAGGGACAGGAGGCAGAAATACTGCTGCTGGAGCTCAGTGAGACCCGGAAACATTGAAAAGAGTGGTAGCTGTAGTCTAGGAAGGATAGAAATCCTGCCAGACAGGCAAAGTGGAGCAGGCAAGGTGAAGGGAAGAAATACCTAACCTCTCACTTTCTTCTTACCCTCTGGTGGTCCATTTATTAGTCAAACCCAATGGAAGCTAGTGACCATGGAGTTCTTTTTCTTTTTTTTTTGAGAAAGAGTCTCTTTATGTTGCCCTGGGTAGAGTGCCTGGGTATCACAGCTCACAGCAACCTCCAACTCCTGGGCTTAAGCGATTCTCTTGCCTCAGCCTCCCAAGTAGCTGGGACTACAGGCACCCACCACAATGCCCAGCTATTTTTTTGTTGCAGTTGTCCTTGTTTAGCTGGCCCGGCCGGGTTCGAACCCACCTCCTCTGTGTATGTGGCTGGCATAGTAACCACTGTGCTACAGGCACCAAGCCAGACCATGGGAGTTCTGGGAGTTCTGATATGACTAAGGCCCTACAGCACAGAAAAGAGTAAAGGAAAGAGATTAAGAACATTGTGGGGGTTGGGGGGCAGTTCAAACAAAGAGCAGGCAGAAAGCCACATATGCGCCAAAGTTATGAAGGATCTGAGGAAAGACAGAAGAAAGAGAAAGATTGTCCAGAAAGAAGAGAAAGAAAAGGTGAGGAGAGGAGCCAGTCCCTAACCCTGCCCTGATTTTGCGACTCCAGTTCTATCCACCCACTGCGATTTCCCAGCTCACCCTCCAGAGCTTGGGCCCCTTTAACAGCCCTTGCTTCTCTGTAATGAAAAAATAAAACAAATAAGCCAAAGACTATCAAAAGAAAATAAGCACTTTTTCATCTCCATGTTTCTCACTTAAAGAAACCCCTCTGGTAACGAAGAAGCATCATTTTCAAAAATACAAAAGAAGTAACATGCAGTTATAGGAAAAGAGGGGAACCACTAAGGATATAAATAAAGGAGATAAAGAACCCACCGGGAATTTGCACAATGCCTTGTCTTTAGTAGTAAGTCTTCAAAGAGTATTTAAACAGATGGAATCTAAATGAAATAATGGCAATATTAATAATGCTAAAAATTTGCTTTGACTATAATCTGAGTTTCTACCACTTAAAAAATACCATATATGCAAAGTCTTACCAGTTGGTAACAAATACATCATGGTCATGAAGCTCTGACTTATATGTCCATTTGTGTATATAAATCTACCAGATTACATCTTAGTGCAATGCAGACATTTCAGTGATTCTAAACCCTGATTTCATATTAGAATTACTTGGAGAGCTTTTTAGAAATCTGTACTCCTGACTCCATGCCAGACCAATTAAATCAAAATCCCAAGTGGCAGGCCTAAGCACAGTAAAAGATCATTATAATAAATTACTTTCTAAATTTAGGAAAGGGCTTATAGATCATTTAGATCAACTTTGATTGAAGAGGTTTAGGAAACACCACTCCTTTGGTAGGCTGATGACTTTGAACTGAGGACACTTGAGGAAACTTGGATAGGGGCAGAGTCCTCCACCGACCTCTCCTTATCTGCCTAAAGGCAGATCCTCCAAAAGGAATTCAATTATCACCATTTCCACACCAAGGGGTTTCATCAACCAGGGAAGATTAATGGCTAGCACAGAAGAGAAAAATTAGAATTAGTACCATATCCAGACGAAATTTGTCTCAAACTATCATTTATTCTTATGAAGGCCCATTCATCTTTCCCCCAAATCATTTACTTTCTCCTAAATTGCCTCTATGCCCCCTTCTCTCAACCCTATGAGAAAGGCACCTAAACAATTCAGATCTCACTGGGTTTGGGGGTATTCACTTTTCTGTGATGCCCCTGTGCACATAATACATTCACATAGCATTTCTCCTATTCATTTACCTATTATCAGAGTACTTCATAGACTAGTTATCAAACTCTCAGAGGGTAGAGGGAAAGTCTTCTCTCCTCTATATAATTTTATACTCAAGACACTAAATCCTCATCCCCACCTGGTGATTTGCACTAACACTTAGCAACAGACCCAGGCTTAGAACCCAAAAGTCCTGCATTTACTCAGCCTCTTCCCCTTAAACCAACTCATTCATTTGTTAATAGATTCATTCAGGAAATACTTTTAGGGCCAATTATATGCTAAGCACACTTGATAATAAATTCTATTGCCATTATTTGTAATAGCCAAAATTATGAAACAATTCAAATGTACCTTGTCTAGTGGATAGGTAAACAATATGATGGATAATACTCAGCAATAAAAGGAACAAAATGCTGCTATGAGCAACAAACTAAATGAATCTCAAAAACATTATACTAAGTAAAAGAAGCTAGGCGCAAAAGACCATATATTATATGATTATATTGATATGAAATGTCCAGAAAAAGCAAATCTACAAAGACAAAAAGTAGATGAGTAGTTTTGTGACCCAGGAGTAGAAGCAGGGATTGAATGAATGTGGATAAAAGGTTTTTTGGTGGAGTATTGGAAATATCCTAAAGCTTTTTTGCAATAATAGTTCAGTTTACTGAAAATCTTTAAATTGTATACTTATAATGGGTAGACTTTATGTTGTATAAATTTATCTTAGCCCATTTTCTGCTGCTGTAACAAAACATCACAGACTTCTTATAAACAACAAGAGTTTATTCGGTTTACAGCTCTGGAAGCTGAAAAGTCCAAGAGCACAGTGCCAGCACCTGGCAAAGGTCATTCCAGGGTGGAAGGGCAGAAGGAAGGAGCAAACACAAAAAGAGTAAATGGGATTTTTATCACATGCCCACTCCTATGATAACTCACTTCCTCAATAAGTACATTAATTTATGCATAAATGCAAAGCTAATCTCCTCTTAAAGGCTCCACCTCTTAATACTGTTCTAATGGAAAGTAGGTTTCTAACACATGAACTTTTGGAGGACACATTCAAACCATAGCAAAATTACTCCTCAAAAAAGTAGGGTTTTTTTTTTAATAACCCACTGTCATTCATGAACACTATATAGGAATTTGTATTAAAATTTAAATACTGTCCTTAGTAATATACCTGGTCAATTTTTAGCAACTGGTTAACTGATGATTGTTAATGAAAAATTATTTTCATCTACCCTCCTACATTTATTGCCTGGGGGGCTGCAAAGTAAACTTACAAAAGATGGGAAATACAGTTAGTTTATTTATTAGAGCTAGCTACAGAGAGGAGTGCGTTGAAAAAGGTTCTAAAATTTGAGGCTTATATACCTAAATTAGCAGGGAAATGGAAGGGGGAGAAAAGGTTCCTATGGGCTGAATACATAGCTTTCTTGGGAAGAGACAAATAGGTTTTTAGGGTAACAAATGGGAGATAAGGAAGTTTGTGGTGATGTTTGTTTATGTAGGTGACAGTGAGTAGCCTTTGTGATTTCTAAAATCATGATCATGAGGTCATGGCTTTATGGTAGGCTTACTGTTGGTCTGTCCCCTGGGTATAGAAGTTGCCCCAGGAGGAAATTTATGGCAGTCCTTATTTCTCAGAAGTTTCTGCTTTTAGTCAGATAAAGGAGGCTCTGAACAGGTTTCTGATAACTGAAAATGAGTGACTGACACAAGGATCTCAATCAAGGTTTATTAAGCCAACTTTAGGGCATGTCTAGGAAAAACACAACCCACAGAAGCATCTGTTTATTGTTCTTTTTGGAAGAGGTCTTCAGGAGGTTTACTATTTGTCAGGGCCTAGGACTGGCCAGGTCTCAGACCCAGCTCAAGTAGGTTCCGGATGATGAGGACTGCTAAGCTACCTTGCTCACGAACAATTTCTCTTAGGTGCCTGAGGGCTATCTACTTTAGCAGGAGAGAGAGAGTCTTAGAGTAAAGCAGTCTTCTTAGAAAGACAGATCTTAGTCTTTAACAGAGCTTAGTGATCTTCAGCAGAGAGATGCCATGCTGATTTTCTGCAGGCAGGAGAGGAGGCAGAGTCAAAGGAGGCAGGTCCATGATAGAATTCACATGCTCCCAACTGCCTTCTCCTACAGCCTAATTAATATAAGGCTGATCTTGTGCCTCCCAACACCACAGGTGTAGAGACTGCCAATTCACCAGTGCTCTCATCTCTCAAGCTCTCATGCTTGTTAGGAGAGCTAAATCCCTCTCCATGCCCTTTTCACCAAGGTGTTCCATTATTGAGCTATACAGGTATTTCTTCTAACTCTCACTCCTCCTAGCCATAGGCTATATGGGCTGCTGTAAGTATTTATAAATTTCCTTAAAGTGGAGGAAAGGACTTGTAAGAAAAGGGGAAAGTAGGTAGTAAGACAAAAGGTTACATTCTCGTGACACTTTAGTTATTGCCCAGGAAATTGACATTTTACCTAAGATAAGGTGAATGTTTAAAGAGGATAAGGGAGTAAAGGAAGAATCAACTATTTAGACATCTCTGGGCAGGTGGCAGAAAAATCTGCACCTGGGATGATAACCTTGGAATTAACATTATCAAACAGACTCTCATTTTAGGAGGTAGACTTAGACTGCAGACCTAAAGCTATGAATGGTATGTCCTTGTTTATTACGGAGGGCCAGGAAAGAATTTCCTTGTAAATGATCTGCCTTGTATATGCCTGAGGCCTTCTACCCTTCTGTGGGCATCTGGCTAATGCATAGTATTAGTAAGGGGTGTTTTATCACTCAGCCTCCAAACTTGACCTTCCTTTTTGCATAAGGGATTGGGGGGAGGGGGATCATGAGATTTTATTTTCCTTTATGTTTCTTTCTGCATTTATTGAATTTCAAATGTCTTCAGCTTAAAATACTCTTCATGCCAACTCTGGGGGTCTGGGTGTCTCCACATGATATAAAGAATATTTAGCATATAAATTACAATGATAAAATATACAGTACTCTGCAAATTCCATACACTAATACTTCAATGTGACTTAATGTTTCTTGCAAAAATCTCTATCAGTTTTTATAGTTATTTCACTAACAATAATGTCAAAAATTTAAACTAAAAATAAATGCTTGGTTTCTATCCAATCTATCCAATTCAGCAAAGTAGTTTCTTGCATCATTGACAAAAAGTGTACTTTTGATGTAAATGTTGGTTGATAATTTTGTTTAATTTGAGAAGTAAGACAAAAGTGAAGCAATGAAGATGTATGTCAGAATTTCACTTTCCCTTCAATGATGTAAGCACCTAATTTTGCCAAATTACACACTAGTTTTCAAACACCGTAAGAATATTTCCTCAATTTGGTGGGTGGGGAGCTATTCACATGTGACAATTACAAACATAACATATTTGAAGTTTAATCTTTAACATTTTCACTATCACTTTCTTAAGTCTAGAGACAATCAATGTAAGTCAAATCCTGCTTTGGGACATTGGACAATTTCCATGGTGTAAATCAGGGGTCCTCAAACTTTTTAAACAGGGGGCCAGTTCACTGTCCCTTAGATCATTGGAGTGCTGAACTGCAGGCCCCAGGATGAGTCGGCTGCTAAGCAGGACAGGCAGTGGTGGCAAAAACACCCGGCAGGCTGGATAAATGTCCTAGGCGGGCTGCATGTGGCCCGTGGGCCACAGTTTGAGAACGCCTGGACTGTAAATAGTCTAATCATGGCTGACTTCAAGCAATTAGCATGACACACTGAAAACGGATATGGGAAAAGACATGTAGTATTGATACTGGAATTTTGCTCTTCAATAGGTTCTTGGTCTTGGTGATTCAAAGAAAGACAGACAAGTGGTAAGACAGGATTTATTTATAGAAAAGAATACAGAAGTGCCAGAGCTCTTGGCAGAGAGAAAACTGGAGTCAGGAGAGAAAAGTGTTCTCCCTTCCTTTCTGTCTGTCTGTCTGTCTCTAGGCTTGTTGTCTAAGGGCATATTGTTGCCTGGGGCCCTTGACAGTCATGTCTGTGATGTCTGTCTGTCTGTACAACATGTTACATTTAGCGTGCCTGGGACATCTGTCTGGGTTGCAAATTAATGGCTACCATCCCTTTTAGTCCCAGGCCTAGGAAATGAGGACCCCCTGCCCACCTTCCAGCCTGCTGTTTTTGCTGCTTGCTGCCATCACACCAACATTGCCAAGGTGGAGGCAGCTGGTCTGTGCCCCTCCAGCTCAACAAGCTGGCTGGGATGCCACTTGTTCTATATCAACTCTTCCTCTCTGAGTAGAAACTCTAACTGCTGTTAGGGAAAAGGGACTAAGACTTGATCTAACTGCTTCCTGCTGAGTTGGGTGATGACAGGAGGGCACAGTTAGGGTTTCTCTGGAGGGAGAGTGATCCAGGGGTTCACAATACAATCAAGTTTTGGACTGGGACCATCTTTACCGTGTGTGGCTTGATGACATTTCTGGAAGACACAAATCTGATTAGCACATTAAAAGGCAAGGGTAGAACAGTGAGAGGAGGGGGTTAATTACAGTATCAGGTTCAGTGATATAAAAAGAAAACTATATTAACACTTTTCTTGCTGTTTCCTAAACAACAACTTTAAATTTTCTTTAGGCTCACAAGTGTAGGTGGATTGTGGTTGAGTCTCTTCATGGTCTGCTTCTGTAGAAGGTTTTTACCCATGAATGATGTATCCAGGAATCTATTCCCATAACTTTAACAGCTGTAGAGGAAGACAAGATAATAGAAAAGGGACCTTCCCAAGTTTGGGTTAGGGAAGGTGAATTAGAGGGAAGAGTTTTGATCATGACCAGATCTCCAGGAAAGAAAAACTCCTTTAGTGTTGAATGTGAAAATGTAGCTGGGAGGCTTTCACGGATTTGTTGAAAGTTAGCTAAAGAAGTAATACGTTTTACTAATTCTGTAGTTTCTTGATCTAATAGTTGTTTAAAAAGAGTCTTCCATATAGTAATTCAAATGGGCTACAGCCAAGTTTCTGAGGTAAATTTCTTATTCTGAGGAGAACAAGGGAAAGTAATTTAGTCCAAGGGAGATGAGTCTCTTGAGTTAGCTTTTGTACCTGTCCTTTGATTTTCTCATTCATTTTTCTACCTTCCCAGAGGACTGGGGCCTCCAAGAAAAGTGTAGATGATATTTTATGCCTAGGACTTTAGATATTCCCTGTGTAACAGCTGCCTTGAAGGCTGGCCCATTATCACTTTGCAAACTCCAAGGGAGTACAAACCTCAGGATAATCTCATGTACTAAAGCCTTTACAACCTCCTGGGCCTTTTCTGTCCTACAAGAGAATGCTTTGACCCAATTAGTAAAAAGTATCCGCAAATACTAGCAAATATTGTATGCCATGTACTTTAAGGAGGTGAGTGAAATCTATTTGCCAATCTTCACCTGGATATTTACCTTGTATATCTGGGGGAGCTAGATGGTGATTTAAAGGATTGTTTCTTTGACATACCTCACAAGTCCTTGTTATCTGTTTTATGGTTTTAAATAAGTTTTTTCCATTAAAGAGAGCTTTAGCCTTTTGATAAGTACTTATCAGTGCCAAAATGAAAAGACTGATGTAAAGTTTTAAGTATTTGCCATTGGCTTGTGGCAGGTAATAGCAAAAGTCCACTTCTATTTTGTAGCCAGCCTGATGGAAGTAGTGAATAATCTCTGGATAAAGCCCATTCCTTTTCTTTTTGGGTATATTGAGGTGCATGATTCTCAAATGATCCCTCCCAAATAAGAGGTGCCACAAGGGGAATTATTCCTTTCTGTGCTGCTATTTTAGCCTCTTTATCAGTAATTTGGTTACCTTCAGAAACCTCATCTAAGGTCTTTTGGTGTCCCTTACAATGAATAACTGCTGCTTCTTGTGGAGCATGAACGGCTTATAACAACCTGTTTGGACTGGTTGAACATATCTTGCTCTTCCCACCTGTCCCTCAGTAGCCCACAGTTCTGGGTTAACTTCTGTCTCTGATAAGGGAAGGCATAATATAGGTTCCTGTCCCATATTGATATTAATGGTTGTTCCTGCTTTAGTTAGTATGTCCCTTCCCCAAAGGGGAGCAGGACTTTCAGGCATGATTAGGAAGGTGTGAGAGAACAGCCAGTCATCCCAATTGCAGCTTAAAGGCTGAGAGAAAAATTTGGTAACTGGCTTTCCTGATTCCCCCCGTATAGTTACACATTTGGGGTATAAGACCAGGATTAGAGAGACGTATAGAAAAGGTTACTCCAGTGTCCAGAAGAAATCCTATCTTTTGGCTCTCCACTATAAGGCAAACCTGGGGCTCTTGAGGGGTTAGGAGATAAGCTGGAGCCCTGGGCACCCGAGTCCAGTTTGGGTGCTGATGGGATCACTGTTCCCAGAGGCCTTTGCCTCTGAGGACAGGCCACCCTCAGTGGTCACCCTTGCATTCTGGACAGGGGCCAAGTGGCTTGCCCAGCCGGTGGTGCTGCTGGGGGCAGTGCTTCCTGAAGTGGCCAGCCTGACCACATTGGCAGCACTTGTTCTTAGTTCCTCTGGCTTCCCTCTGCCCCTGAAAGGTGCTCATTTGTCAGAGTGCCAGTACTAGAGCTGTCATTCTTTTCATATCCCTTTTCTCTCTTTCCTCCTCTCTCTCCTGATCTTGGTTATAAAAGACCACAGTGGCCATTTTAAGAAGATTCTCCAGGTTATAATCTGGGCCTAGAGCCAATTTCTAGAGTTTTCTTTAAATGTCTGGGGCCGCTTGAGTGATGAATTGATCTTGGCCCTCTAAAGAGCTGGGTGTTAACTGAGTGTGTTTTCTCATCGCCTCCCTAAGCTGCTGAAGAAAGGCTGAGGGACTCTCATTTTGCTCCTGGTTAATAGTGGATAACTTGGAGTAGTTCATAGGCTTTTTCTTGGATTGACACAAACCTTCCAGGATATGTGTTAGAAAAATGTTTACGCCACCAGTCACCTTGTTTCTCAGGGTTCAATTTGGGATCCTCAAAGGGAACTGCCTGTCTTCCCATGAGGTATTTGACCCTTTCCTCAGGTGACATACTGCCATCAGTATTGGACATGAACCACAAATCACCCCCCTTTCTAGCTTCATCTAAGACTTCATTTTTTTCATTAAAATTTAACATTTGATCTCGTACTAACGTTACATCTCTCCAAGAGAGGTCAAAGCTTTGTCCTAACCCTTGGAGAACATCTAGGAACTTATCAAGGGCCCCATGTGACTATATATACCCTTAGACAAAGAGCCTAGAAACAGACAGACAGAGAAGGAGAGACAGCACTTTTCTCTCCTGACTCCACTTTTCTCTCTGCCAAGAGTTCTGGCACTTCTATATTATTTTCTGTAAATAAATCCTGTCTTACCACTGATCTGTGGTCAACGGATTCATTCTTTGAATCACCAAGACCAAGAACCTACTAAAGAGCAAAATTCTGGTATCAGTATCACACTACTAAATAGTATTTCCATACATGGATAAGATAGTCATAGCCTTAAGAGCACACAAAATGGTACAATGTCACAAAATTATTAGAAAGTGATTAGTTTTGAGTATTCTAAACCTTGTGTTTAATATAATTTACATTTAAGTTTATGTAGTATGATTTTCAGTAATAGCAGTATTTAATTCTTCACCTCTTTAAATTCCTTAAATTTCAGCAACCAGGTCTCACCAATTGATTCTAGCACGCCACTGACTGCTGACTTTCATCAATGAGGAAATTGAGGCTCGGAGAAGCTGTCACTAATGGGCACACAGAACAGTACCCCCGTATCTAATTCCAAACCTTCTCCCTGTGTCTCTATTTGAAATATAAATGATTTACGCAGATGTCAACATGCAAACATCTTAGTGTGACTAGATCTATCATCTGATGAATAGTCACTGCTTTCCTATAGGCCGAATGGTAAACTAGGCGAAAGAAAGGAATAAACAGAAGTAGAGCATCTACTTAACAGGATACAGCAGATCTGTTCTGTATGGGGCTTTGGTCAAAACTGGCAGTTGTCTAGCAAGTAGTAGAAATGATAGATGATAGATGGTTCATTGTTGTTTTTTTAAACACTAGTCATTCAATATTCCTTTTCACACACGTTCACTGTGTTTAATGAAAATCTTAAGACTTAGAGGCCAGAATTAAAACTTAATTGAGTCTCCAAAAGAGAATTACAAATTTATAAAAAGTAAATCATTCATCCTTCAACGTAAATACAACTTGCCCAAAGTTCTGGCTCAGTCTTTCTCCACTCCACTGGTTTCCTCTGCCCTCGTAGGCTGCAAACTAGTGGCTCCAGATTGTGACACTTTTACATGCCATCTTCAAATCTCCCGTTTCAGTCAGGTTGGGGAGAAAAATCATCGAAATCAGCGTCCTGACGCCACAATTCATAAGGCTGCTCAGGAACAATCTTAATTTACACAGCGAAATTCCAGTAGAAAAGTTTTTGATAGAGCAGGTTCAGGCAGAGGAAAAAAAAAAAGGCGGACCTTGCCAAGAGGGCCGCACATGCGCAGTCTGTCCCGCTCGTCGGCGCTCAGCCCCGCCCCTCGATGACCCCCCAGTTTCACCGAGAGCTTACAGGCCGGCTCACGTTCGGACGCGTACGTGCGGACTGCGACTGCGCAGGCGCAGTCGACGTGCGTCCGCGAATCCGGCGCTTTTTCCTTTCTTGTGTCTGTAGTGCTTGATTTGCGAAGCGCCGTTGGGCCCTGCAGGTGCCGAAATTCTGGGGTCTTGGACCCCGGCCAAGCCTCGGCAGCACGGAGGTGCAGGGTGTCGCCGAAAGTGCGGGGCCGGACGTCGCCGGAGGAGTGCCCGGTCCCGGGGCCCTAGCTCCTGCCACGGCCCCGGCCCTGACCGCTGCACCCGTGGCGGCGGCCCCGGCTTCGCAGTTCACCCTGCTGGTGATGCATCCCTGTGGGGGGCAAGAGGAGTCCGCGGCGGAGGGCGTCCTGAGGCAGGCCCCGGGCCCCGGGAGTAGCGTCCGGGTGTGCGAGCCGGTCAGGTATCTGTGTGAAGTCCCCGGGGATGGCGAGGAGGAGGCGGGGGAGGACGAAGCGGATCTGCTGGACACGTCGGATCCCCCGGGGGGAGGCGAGAGCACGGCTAGTTTGGAGGATCTGGAGGACGAGGAGGTCCACTCAGGGGGCGAGGGCAGCAGCGGCGGAGCCCGGAGGCGGGGCAGCGGTGGAGGCAACATGAGCAAGACCTGTACCTACGAAGGCTGCAGCGAGACCACGAGCCAAGTGGCCAAGCAGCGCAAACCCTGGATGTGCAAGAAACACCGCAACAAGATGTACAAGGACAAGTACAAAAAGAAGAAGAGCGACCAGGCCCTGAACTGTGGCGGGACTACCTCCGCTGGCAGCGTGGGAAACGTCAAACTGGAGGTATCCGACTTGAGCTGGGACAGGGTGGGGGTGGGAGGAGAACTGATAGAAGAAACCCCATCTTGCTACATACCTGCCCACCCGTTTCCAGACGGTTCGGTTTGCAGCGCCTGTGCTGGTGGCCGAGAGTTAATGAGGGCTTGCCCTAAAAGTTGATGCGATAGGGATTTATGGAAGTAAGCATCTCACTTAATGTAGACTAGAAGTTAACAAAGGTGATCGTATGTGTTCCTCCTTTTGTTTGAGAGGTGCCCATTCACTTCAGAGTTGAGAAGATAATACTTATTTTCAAGGAGGAAGTACTTTTCTATGGCTGCTTTCTTTTTTTTTTAGAGACAGAGTCTCACTGGGTAGAGTGCAGTGGCATCACAGCTCACAGCAACCTCAAACTCTTGGGATTAAACGATTATCTTGCCTCAGCCTCCCATGTAGCTGGGACTAAAGACACCCCAGCTCCTAGCTATTTTTTTGGTTGCAGTTGTCATTGTTTAGGAGGTCCCGGGCGGGTTCGAACCTGCCTGCTTTGGTGTATGTGGTCCGCTCCCTCCTCACTGAGCTACAGGCACTGAGCCAGTATGGCTACTTTCTTTATACTCCTTTTTTACTCAGCATTTACATCTACAGTTTGAAGAAAATGTATAAAAGGCAAATAGATAATGAATTAGAGTTTCCCTTGGTACCTCCCATAAAAAGAACCTTAATAATTTTACTGTTTTATTCTTTTAAAGATGAGATCTGACTCTATTGTCCAGGTTGGTAGGCTCAAGCAGGTCTCCCACCTCAGCCTCCTGAGTATCTAGGACTATAGATGCTCACTACCATGCCCAGCTTTACAATTTTGAAATAATTTGCATGACTTTTTAGGGAAGAGAATTAATTGCTATATGGGAGCTTTTACCAGTTCTCAGGAGGTTATGAGAACTGGTAAATCTTTCTCTTTGGAACTGAGTATATTAAAAAAAAAACCCAACAGTGGGATGTAATAAGGGCTAACTATATAGTCCTGTTTTAGTTCAGAGGGGAACTAACATCAACATCATTGTAGGCTGAGATACTCTGAAAAGATTTTGAAGAGGAAATATGAGAAAGTATAAGTCAAAAAAAAGGCCAGTAGTTGATGCTTAATTGGGTAAGTTTCTCATGTGCCAGACACTGCCAAGCTCATTGGTTGTCGAGTCTCACAACCCTTCAGCAATGAGGTAGGGACTGTGTTTTATACATGTGGAAATTGAGGCACAGAGAGGTGGAGTAACTTGGCCTAGCTTATACAGCCAGCAAGTACTGTACTCAGACTCAAGCAATCTGGTTTTAGAGCCTTCACTTTTATTCCCAGACTACACTGCCTCTCTGGCTCTCTGGGAGGTAAAAGAAAAGAAAAGCACATTTTAGTAAAAAAAAAAAAAAAAAAAAAAGGAAGGAGAAATATAGGACACTTTTGTGACATAGCAAGTGGACCGCTCTAGCTAAGATGAAATAGTTGTATGGAAAATTTATGAGAGAGAAATTTGGAAAGATAGAGTGAAGCTAGATTTTGGATAGTATTCCAGGTTATAGGTTTGGGGTTTGGAGTCTTTAAATGGAATTTTCTCTAATTTTCTAATTAGAGAATAACAGGATCCTACTCTAACTTGAGAGATTAAAGGGGAGGGCCTGCAGTGGTGATTTTCAGCCAGTGTACCATCAGAGGATTTAAGGTGTGCTGTGAAAACTTTTAAAGATCATTAATTAAATTATTTCCAAAAGATGTTCAAAACACAGTAAGCATATGTATTTTTTACTCTTTTCTTTATATCAACATAATTTAAGTGTGCCATGGAAGTTTAACTATAGGTTCAAATGTGCCGTGAGATAAAAAAGGCTGAAGAACACTGGCATATAGATTTTGAGACCCTAGATTAGTATAGTAGTGCTGATAGGTGATAATGGGTGTCTTCTGCCATGATGTGAACAGCAAGGTGAGAAACTAAGGTATTTAAAATCAGCATTTCTTATAAAAATCAAGGTTAAATAAGGATCAGATATGTATAATATCTAGTCCATATGTCTAAGAACTGTGTTATATGATAGATAAAGGGACCAGAGATGAAATAATTGGCATGTGTAGATTGGGTTTATTATTATTGAATACCTAAAAGGCTATCTATTTGGAAGAAGCAGTACATTTATATTGCATAATGCTGAAGTAGCTAGGACTCTTAGTCAAAAGCACAAGGTATATATATTTCAGGTCAGCTTAAGTAAAAGCTACCTAAATGTTAGAGCTATTAAAAACTAAATGAAGTACCTCAAAAGTTGATAAACCCCTTAGGACAGAAAGCTTTGAGAATTTTTTTAAAAAGAATTGCAACATTTGTAAAGCTTTGGACCAGATAACTCAAGGTTATTTCCACTACAAACGTCTATTATTTGTGATATTAACCTTGATTTTGTGATTTTTAACTGTCTAAATCTATATAGTGCTTTGAGGTTTTAAAGGTAGAGGATACTGGCCTTCAAGTCAATTTCAGAATTTCACTAGTGTGCACATAAAAGTGAGAGTCCCATAAATAAAGTTAACTCTTTGGGGAGGGAAGGGGAAGAAATTATTTTTGTTTCCTCTGGGTATTAGAATCCTCCTTTGATAGCTGTTACATTTTGAGGCAAATGTAAAATTTGTAACATCAGGTTTGTAAACTTCTTATAATGTGAGCAATAAGGGGGATATTCTCATAGATAACTAAGGCTAATAGAAGGCTAAGAGAAAAAGCAGCTTAAATAATATTCTAAATGAATAGCAAAGAGATTAAATTCATATAAGGTGTGGCTTCGGGCTAAACATTTATAGTTTTATATTGTTGGCTGGGTGCAGGCAGTGGCTCACACTTAACAATCCTAGAACACTGGGAGGCCTAGGTGGGTGGATCGCCTGAGCTCAGAAGTTTGAGACTTTTGAGCCTCCATCTTTACTGAAAAAATAGCCAGGCATTGTGGTGGGTGCCTGTTAGTCCCAGCAACTTGGGAGGCTGAGGCAAGAGAGACGCTTAAGGCCAAGCGTTTGAGATTGCTGAGAGGTATGATGCCACAGCGTTCTACCCAGGGTGACAGAGTGACACTCTGCCTTAAAATAAATAAAATACAGTTTTATATTTGGTTCGTAAGAAATTTTGGATGTGGTTAGTATTGTGACTTTATAAAGAGTCAGAATATTTCATTTAACTAAACAATATGTTATAATGCTAGAAAAATAGTAAGTTTTTAGGATTCTCTCAGGTAATGGGGGGTGGATATTTGGTAGTAAGTGTTGCTAATTTTGTTTGAGTAGTGATGTCTCGGAGTAATGGTATGATTTCAGGATTCAACATGTTTTGTCTATACCAGTAGCTAGAGACTATACCAGTGATTTTTAGCTCTTTCAAGCTAGTTTGTCATTTTTCTCCTAGTGACTTAAAAATTTTGAAAGCTTTGGTTATCAGTTACTTATTTGAGCAGTGCTTTACTGCCTCCTCTCCAGCTGTTTTGGTTGTTAATTGAGCAAAAAGCTATCAGTTAGAATGGCTCATTAAGTAATATGTAAATTGCCTCTGAGTTTATATATTCCATCCAAAAGCGGGCAGACTCTGTTTTGGCCTGGATAGCCAAAGAGAATGTTCAGTTCCACTTGGCATTTGTTGTAATACTGAAAATAACTCACAAATATTTCTTTGCCTCCCTCCTCTCACATCTCCCCCACTATTAATTTTGAGACACATGGAGAGAGTGAAGAACCTAGGTTGGAAATTCTAGCGAGAGAGAGGAGTGTTACATAAAATTAACTGTGGGTATCTTGCCTGTGAAAACAAGGGGCTTTCTCAGAGTTTCACAGGGATGGGGCAAGAAGGAGGAAAAGCACTGACCTGTTTATTACATCACTGAAATTCCTATAATTATGGACTATTATATTAACTGTTAATCTTATTTTTGTTATTATTTATCCCAGGAAAGTGCAGATAACATACTCTCCATTGTTAAACAAAGAACAGGATCTTTGGGGGATCGTCCTGCAAGACCTACTCTTTTAGAACAAGTGTTAAATCAAAAAAGACTGGTAAATATCTTTTTGTAAAAGTAATTGCAAGTCTCTTAACAAAAGTTGTTTGTTATAAATGGAACTATTTAGATTCTTGAGATTTTTAAAACTTGTTAAACCGGTTTTCAGAACAATTGTACCTTTTTGCCAATATACACGGGAATCTTGTAAGTGCTTTCCCTAGACTGTAAGAGCTGGAGCACTTTTAATCTTATCCTTTTCATTGACTAAACCTCATTGAGTATCTGAGCAAGATGGGATTTTATTTATTTGCTTTTTTATTTTTAAAATAATTTTCAATTGTATATACTTATGAGGTACAATGTGGTATTCTGTTAAATGCGTACATTGTGGAATGATGGAAAGGGATATCTTAAAACTGACTCTTATACTAAACTCAAGGGATTATAGAATAATGCTTTAACTGTAGCAAGGTATAATTAGACCAATGTCTAATAAGAATTTCTGTCACAAATTTGATGGAAGGCATCAGAACTCAATTAGGAGAATTTATTCAAAAAATACCAGAAAAATTGGATTGGAAAGTAGTTTGAGGACAAAAGAGAGTTATCAGTATACCAGGAAAATAAATTCCTAGAAAAGAGTTAATTTTTTAAAACTAGAACTTTATTTTAAAAATATATGTGATTTTTACTAATGGAAATAGAAAAAAATCACAAAGAAAAGATTGTAAATTTGACTATATAACAACAAATGCTAGCCAGGTACAGTGATAATGCATCTTAGCTCCAGCTACTGGGGAGGCTGAGGCTGGAGGATCACTTGAGCCCAGGAGTTCAAGATCAACCTGAGCAACAAAGCAAGACACTATCTCTATTAAAAATAAATTTAAAAAATAAAAAATTTTAATGTTTTAAAAATGAATGCTATAGTCAAAAGTGGTGGCAAAGGCAAAATGCAGAAAGCAATAAGAAAAATATTTGTAACATATAAAAGACTGGTTAATTAATATGATTGATATTTTTATTATAGAAAACATTCCTATCATTTGATGAGGAGAAAACTTTGATCTCAATATAGTGTAAAAGATACAAACAGAAAAATCAGAAATACTACTGTGAAATGATATGGAAAGGTATTTAATAGTAAAAATGACAAAATCAATAATAACAGTAAATGAAAATTATTTAAATGATTATGTACCATAATGTTGAAGGTTCCATGAAATAGGTACTCTCATCATTCTCTCTCTCTCTCTTTTTTTTTTTTTTTTGAGACAAAGTCTTTCTCTGTCCTCCTGGTTAGAATGTCATGGTGTCATAACTCACAGCAACCTCAAACTTCTAGGCTCAAGTGATAATCTTGTCATAGCCTCCTGAGTAGCTAAGGCGATAGGCGCCTGCCACAACGCCCAGCTAGTTTTTAGAGACGGGGTCTTGCTCTTGCTCAGGCTGGTCTCAATCTCCTGACCTCATCAAGCAGTCCTTGTGTCTCACCTTCCCAGAGGGCTAGGATTATAGGCATGAGCCACCACATGCAGCCCATCATTGTTTTGGTTGTATTATGTATTGGTATAGCCCTTTTACAAAGCAATTGAGCAGTATGTATCAGGAGTCTTTAAAATGGTCATCCCTTTTGACTCGGACATCATATTTACTATGAAGACCTTCACAGAAAGTAAGTCCTAAATATGAATAGAGTTAAGCATAGGGGTATTATAAGAAATGTATTTATCATAAATTTTTACTGTTTCACAGTAAAACCATGAGACAACCTAAATGTCCAGCAGTCTCAGCTAAGTAGATTATTGTACATCTACTTAATAGAATGTTGGGCAGTCTTTACAAGTGATTTTTAACCAAAACTGTTTAATAAGGAGAAAATATACTCTGGTATGATACATAGAATCTTAAAGTCAGTATTTGATGATAGCATATCTAGTGTATTTAGTTTATCTTTTTTCAACTTACTGAGGGGAAAGGCTCTTTATCAATTTATATTTTATTATAATGATAGTCTATGATATTTGTTATGTTGTATTTTTAAATAGTGTATAAAAATGTTGATTATTTTAAAACAGTTGTATTCTTTTCTGAAATTTTGGTAGTGTGCTAATATTTGTGTGTGTGCATATATATACACATACATTCACATGCAAACCTGTACATAGTCATATAATTTTTAATTTCTTCATGAAGACTTAGCTAGTTGGAGAAACTTGAGTTCCAATACTAGAATAAGTGTTCATATTAATACAAACTGGCATTAAGTGCCATTTTCATGTGTGGCTACCTTTCATTTCCATTTTCTTCTTACTGTAGTAGTGGGTCAGTGCTCTTCTTAGCTCTTTGCTTTTATATTTTTCAAGAGAATATATTTGCTGGCATATCATGGAAAGCATTTCTTACATGCACAGTCACCAATAACATTCTCTTTCACCTATTTTTAGATTTTTGTATTTTGACATGTGATATCAGACTTTATTTTAGTTTGCATTTTAATTATAGTGCTTTGTTTGGTAAGCATGTTGTATGTTTAGGAACACCTCCAAATATCCAGCATGGATATAATCTAATGCTGTTGATATTTTTTTCTTTTTAAGTCATTACTGAGAAGTCCTGAAGTGGTGCAGTTTTTACAGAAGCAACAACAACTATTAAATCAGCAAGTTTTGGAGCAAAGACAACAGCAGTTTCCAGGAGCATCAGTGTGAGAACACTTAGCAAGAACAGCTTTGTTTCTTATGTTATTGTAACAGATGAACATATTTTTATACTTAAGATAAATGGAGTAATATATGTTAATAGAGTGTAAACATTTTCCTGTAAATGTGTGTGTGCATTTGGGGATAAATAAGTATTGCACTTTGTGCATCTGATCCTTTTAGATCACCGTGAGTTTGAAGAAATCAGCTTACCTTCCCAAAATAACATTTAATTACAATGTTGTTTAGAATATGTTCCTCTCCAGTCATCGTTACTGGAGAAATTGAAGCAGTTACTTTCTGTGGAAGTCATGAAGTTAGTAAATATTAATCTTGAATCAGCTATCTCAGTGGTTCTTATCAAAGGGCAGTTGGAAGTGTGTTTTTTGATTGTTAATAGTGACTTTGAAAACTCCTGGTTTTTAGTGAGTGAGCCAGAAATGGCTAGATGTCCTGCAGTATCCGGAGTAGTTCCACACACTACAAATTATCTCACCCACAATGCCAATAACATTCCTCTTAATAAATACCTATGATAGTTTGTGGTGGTAACATGTAGTTATGGCACCTAGAATTGGGTTCTCATAATAACCTTTGTCAAAGAGGTAAGCATATCTTATTTATGTCTGTAAGGAAAGATCACTTTCCTTATAGATCATTGTTTAATATCCGTGGAATTAGGACATGGATCTCTTTTCAGAGATGTGCTGTAAAACATAAGAGAGGATAACTCAATACACTAGAATGACTGCATCTCTTACAGTTGGCTTCTCTATTTCATGTTACCCAATAGTGTTGCTCTCTTTTAAAGCAGACACTATTGCATGTTGAATTTATGAACAGTATAGATACCAACCTACCAATGCCAGGACAAAATTGCTTTCATTATACTCATTTTTCTTTTCAAAAAGAAAATCCTGAAAATAAGTATAACATTTAGCATTTTGTCATTGTTTTTAAAATTGAGCTATTTTAAGACTATGTTATTCCTGAGTAATATTAAAATACAGTAGGTAACCTGGATAATTTTTCTTGTGTTTTCTCCTGGAAAAACTTTAAAAAGGCAAACCTATTAATAATAAACCAGATGTCAAGAGAATGTATCCAATGTTAGGATAATAAATGTCCATGTCTCAAGTTTAACTTTGCAAAAATTTGTTACTTGGTTTTTAAGCTCTGAGATATATATCAAATTGAACTTAGTCATAGCTATTCTGAGAAGTACTTATGGAAAAAGTGTTTTCATTTTTTTATATGTTTTATATCCAAATATCTATTCAAAAATGTTTTTACCATAATTATTCATTAAAGTCCAGTTGTTGACCTTTGTGTTGTCTAATTTCCTTATTCTGTTCTTCAGTTTCTTCCCACTGATGCAGAGGAATACATCTACTGTTTGTTACTGTTAGTTTATTCTCATACTTCTGGTATTGAGAGCTTCACTGAATCCCTAGAGCTTAGTTAACTTTCATGGAAAAAAAAAAAAAAATCAGCTTATGCTACTTCAGATGGAATAAGAGAAATAGTAAAGGAAAGAAATAGGCCAGTGCGAGCTGAATGAAAAGAAAAGAGATTGAATGTATATATTTTATGAGAATTTTATGTGATCAGTAGTTGTCAAACCCTAGAGTGGATAATTGAGATTCAGAATCTTTTTACCCAGGATATTTTTTAAAAGAAGGTAGCTTCCCATTCAAAAATTTGGATAGAGATAGGATAAGAATCAACACAATTTATATCTGCCACAATGGAATTCTTTTTTACTTTATATAAAAGTATCAATAAAGCAATAAGGTGTATTTTGGATAGATTTCTTGCAGTGTATCCCCAGTTTTTCACCTCTCCATGTACTTATAACATTGCCATGTGATTTTGAAGTTCCTCTTACCTTCTGAGCATATTTACCTTTCCCTTAGAATGCAGAGAAAATAACAAGATACCAGCTCTGGTAGAATTATGAAGGTTTTGAACATTGCCACTTTTTTTTACCTAGCTACCATGGTGACAAGCCCAGCCTAACCTGCTGGGCTAATGAGAGACACATGGTCTGGTCACCTCTGTTGTACCAGCTAGCAAAACATGAGTGAGGCTATGCAAGACAAGCTGACCCCACAGCCAACCTGCAAACTAACTGCAGATACATTTGATATCAGACTTGCAAAAATGCCCAATTGACCTGTACACTTGTGGGCAAGTAAACTGTAGACTTTGGGGGTGGTATGTTACGCAGTTTTCTTGTAAATAACTGATATACCTAGCCAATACATTATTTATTGCTGTATAAACATCCCCTGAAAATTAAGTGGCTTAAAAGAATTGAAATTTTATTATTTCTTAGAGATGCATATATAATTACTCTGATTTTAAATATTAGCTGTGCAAATTCTTTCAACAGAGCTGAAGTAGTCCATGCTTTTCAGAGATGTCTAAGCAGTGTCCCCACACGCTCTTACACAACATGGCCCAGTAAGATCTAGATTTTATTTTCCCATCTCTTTGAATCTGTGCAGGCCTTACACTTGTCTTAATAAAATGCTGCATAAGCAATGCTGTGTCAGTTCACTTGAGGCTAGAGGAAAGGAGATAGAGTAAGTGTAGATGTGTTATATTTGTAGTAAAAGAAACATAAAAGACTTTGCAGCATCCATTTTCCAGCAGAGTTAAAAAAGAAATCTTGTCAATACAGGGTGCAGAAGGTAGTAAGGGGTTTTAGAAAAGGAAAAATTAGGAAGATACATCAAAGTCAGTGAGAGAGACAGCTATTGACATAATCTTTTATACCGCTTGAATTTTTACCATGCATGTCTGACCTTTTCAAAAATGCTTTCCTTACTATGAACTAAAAAAAAAATCTTGTTAGAAATTGAGACGAGTAGATAATTCATACTTATAATTACTACTTGGTTTTCTATTTTGGTTTATAGGAAAAGAAAACAATTTCTAGTAGTACATCTTTCTATATATGTGCCCCTTATTCGTGGTGAGATTTCCCCTAGAATTTCTTACAATCCATTCCATGGTCCAAAATGTATACTTCCCTACTAGAGGTGTGTGAAGAAAGTACAATCTAAAGACAATATAACAAAGTCATACCAATTCCCTAGCACTTCATTATTTTTAAAACAATTGTGCATGCTTGCTCTGCACAATAATCTCAGAATGTATGCACAACAATTCTTAACTGCATAAATACAGAAGTAGGCTTGCAAAGGTTAAATCACTTGCAGATTGCACAGCCACTGCGATCCAGGCCCTCTGTTTCCAGGTTACTGCTTATTGTGTAACAATCTGTCACAGTGAGTCCAGTGCAACCTGAACATACATTAGTGGATACGCTGTCATGCAGCCGTAAGAATAAGGCCTCTGAGGAAATTAAGCCTTGATTTTCAGAAAGTATTGAAAGATAAATTTTAGCTGAGTGCAGTGGCTCACACCTGTAATCCCAGCACTCTGGGAAGCTGAGGCAGGCAGGTTGCTTGAGCTCAAGAGCTCGAGACCAGACTGAGCAAGAGCAAGACCCCATCTCTAAAAAAAATAGCCAGGCATTGTGTCTGACACATGTAGTCCCAGCTACTCAGGAAGCTGAAGCGAGGGGATCTCTCGAGCCCAAGAGTTTGAC
>CAUYQV010059212.1:0-17582 GCA_963574575.1 Galagoides demidoff | reverse complement strand
AGTTGTGAACGGCTACATTCTTTACTCATTAGATAAGAAGGAGAGTGGAGAAAAAGTGCAGACACACTTTTCTTACAGGAAAAATCTCATCATGCAGCTTGCGAGCAATATGAGGAACAGGAATTCAAGAAAGAGACCATCATCTTTTGACACAAAGGAAAGGCTAAATAGGAAGATGCATTTTATAATACAAAATGAAAAAAAAATCAACAAAGGATCTTGTGGTTTACAGCAGAAGAAATGAGAAAGATGGGAGGTAGGAAACCATATTCTACTGTGTGATATACAAGAGGGAGCCTGGACTTCATCCTGGAGATTGCTTTCACAAGGATCACACTCAAAAAAATTTATAAACAAAAAGTACAAAAAAATTATTTTATGTAACCTAAAATAGATAACAAAATCATCAGATGAGTTTGTATTTATGTTTTTTCTCTTTTAAAACTGTAGGATAATTATAAGTAATCCTCTGACCTCTTTCCCACCCAAAATAAATAACAGCTGGGGAGTATGCAGGTGACTCATTGGAAAGGCTTAAGATACATAGTTCTCAAAACCATATCATACATATTAGTGGTACGTGTATGAAAGAATGCTTGTTTTCCTTTTGTTGTTTCTGGGGGGGATGGTAAATATATGAATGGGATCAAATTATTAATCAATTTAAAAAGGAATAGGTATTGGGGGGAAACACTCCCTGGATTTCCACAGCCACCTTTTTACATGTTTGAGGGATCTATCCAAATCCTTCTGACTCTTACCATTGGTATTATGGAGTGAGATCTTTATTGGTATACCTAATGGTCAGGGATAGATTAACAGCCACCCTAAAAAATCTTATGTTATTCGCGATAGTTTTCTGCTAAAGATAAGGGGTGTAAATCTAGATTATGGTAGAAGAGTCCAGGCAAACCAGCTGACTCTTGAGAAAGAGATGCCTAGGATGCCTTTTGGACCCTTTCTTCTTAACCACAGGATCATGGTGCATTTAATAGGACTGCAAGGTGGCCTGATTCTGGGATATTGTTTGAGGAAAATGCATTCGTAAGATCCTGGACCACCAGTAAGCCTGAGATGAGGGCCATCTATCCCCTGTCTGAGAATAATCAGCGAAGTATCTGTGGAAATGTGTGGTATTATTTTTGGATCATACTTGAATAATGAATGATTTGGGGTATCAGCCACTAGATCCACATGTATGATTCTGTTGATTAGTGGAACAAATTCAATGTTAGAAATTCTTTGTTGGATTCCACCTTCTGCCTTTTAGGATGAACTATGTCGTACAACTTGAGTGTCTCTTAGTTTCTCTCTGTGTTAACAGGAAGAAAATCTGATCACCCTGTGGGGATATTACAATCATTAGAGATGAAGAACTTTGCTATCAGTCACTTCTTCACAACTAGAATCGTCGGGTTTTGTATGCCATGATGTTTAATAGAATTATTACAGGCAGATAAATTTGGTCTTTGGCTGAGCAGAATAACCATCCTATCCCTTGCTGTGGGGGCAATCTGATGCTTTCTTGAAAACAAATAACCCTCAAAGACTCCAAAACTCTTATAGCTTTTGTTGTTCTTTTCAAAATAAATGGACATCTCTGATTTCAGTGGGCAGTATATTTTTTATGGGACTTGTTCTCTGCAATAAGTGGGTGTCATAGGGTGGACAAGCTTCATTTTGGGGGATGTTTATTCATCTGTCTGATAACTCATAAAAATCATGATGAGGCCTCTCTGATGACCCAGGGCTGGCTCGGCACCCATAGCTCAGTGAGTAGAGTGCTGGCCACATACACCGAAGCTGACGGGTTCGAGCCTGGCCCAGGCCTGCTAAACCACAATGACAACTTCAACCAAAAAATAGCTGGTGGGCGCCTGTTGTCCCAGTCCTTCTTGCTGAGGCAAGAGAATTGTTTAAGCCCAGGAGTTTGAGGTTGCTGTGAACTGTGATGCCACAGCACTCTATTGAGGGTGACACAGTGAGACTGTCTCAAAAAAAAAAAAGAAGAAGAAAGAAAGAGAGAAAGACTTAGGGCTACCAGTGCGGTGACTAAGGATGGAAGGCAGGCCCAAGAAAGGTAAATTGACAAGCGTGAGATAAGTCACTCTTCATAGATCAGGTTGAATCAGAATCTTTATTAGGAAGACACATCCCTTATGTACCTGCCTCCACTTCTTCAAGTTTTCCTTTGGGTTTTCAACAATTGGCCTAGGAATAGCTATTAGTATTTGTTAAGTAACAGATGGACCAAGGAAATTTGTGCCATTTGATTGAGTTTATTTCTTGGTTCCCTTTGATCACCAAGTTGACTTAGGGTCTTCGGTGGTATGGAATATTTGTAACCTCATACTGTGGGAGTGAATCCTGACTGTTTTTGGAAAGACATACATTTTTGAGCCTGCTGTTTATGAGTCTTTGTGGTGGCTGCTGCAGTCTGATAGGGAGGAAACTTACCTGTAAATCACAGTGCTGTAGAGTGAGCACTTTGTATGTTCCCTAGGAAAGCCGATTTGGGAGGCAGTTTATTAAAATCCCTTTTATTTTTATTTATTTTTTTGAGATAGAGTCTCACTATGTCACCCTCAGTAAAGTGCCTTGGTGTCACAACTCACAGCAACCTCAAACTCTTGGGCTTATGCAATTCTCTTGCCACAACCTCCCAGGTAGCTGGGACTATAAGCACCTGCCACAGTGCCTGGCTATTTTTTTTTCTTTTTTTGGTTTAAGACAGAGTCTCACTCTGTCACACTGGGTAGAGTGCTGTGGCATCATAGCTCACAGCAACCTCAAAGTCTTGGGCTTAAGTGATTCTCTTGCCTCAGTCTCCCAAGTAGCTGGACTGCAGGTGCCCGCTACAATGCCTGGTTATTTTTTGGTTGGTGTTGTCATTGTTTAGCAGGCCCGGGCTGGATTGGAACCTGCCAGCTCTGGTGTATGCAGCTGACATCCCAGCCATTGAGCTACAGGCTCCAACCTACGCCTGGCTATATTTCGTTATTGTTGTTGTCAGTGCTGTTAGCAGGCCTGGGCTGAATTCAAACCCACCAGCCCCGCTGTATGTGGCTGGCGCCCTAACTACTGAACTACCAACACCAAGCCAAGATGTCGTTTTTAGAAGAGTTTTTAATTTTTGGATTCAGAACCGAGGAACACATTGAGTCACTTTTGTCCACCCTGACAAAAGTTCCAGCTACTTTGGAACTTAGACATTTGGATCCACCTAGAAAGAACACTGGCTGAGTGAGTAATCTCGTTGAGCTGTAGCACTGATTCATCATACTGTGGGTCTTGCTTCCTCCACATCCTAGCTGAGTGATACTGGGCAGGATTTTCACACCTCTCTAACCCATAATTCTTTTTTCTGTAAAGTGATGACAGTAATAGTACTTTCCTTTTAGGGTTATTATAGGAATTAAATGAAATAATATAAAAAGTTTTTATCTCAGTTCCCAGCAAACAGCAGACCCTTGAAAAATATTAGCTATTATGGTGATTGGAAATAATATTTGGGAGGGGAAAATATATCAAATTCAGTTTCTTAGGCCAGGTGTGGTGGCTCATGACTATAATCCTAGCTCTTTGGGAGGCTGAAGCAGGTGGATTATTTAAACTCAGGAGTTCCAGGAGCCCAGCCTGAGGAAGAGTGAGACCCTGTCTCTAAAAATAGCCAGGTATTATGGCAGGCACCTGTAGTCCCAGCTATTCAGGAGGCTGAGGCAAGAAGATCACTTGAGCCCAAGAGTTTGAGGTTGCCATGAGCTATGAGGCAACAGCACTCTACAGAGGATGACAAACTGAGACTGTGTCTCAAAACAAATAAGAAAACAACAACAACAACAATAACAACAAATTCAGTTTCTTGTAGCCTAAAAATCTAGTAAAATGAGTCCATTTTACTAATTGTAAATAATAAGAATGTTTTGGGAGATTTCAATGAATTGTTTTGCAAGGTGTAATTTTAATTTTCTAAGAATGATTCCACATTAGCATAAATTGTGTATAAATTTTCTAGGGGTAGAATAGAAGAATTTATTAAATAGACATATATACCTCTGGCTTTTATGTACTTACTAAAAAATAATAATTTTAATGTGTCTAGGATATCCATTTTTCCCCACACTCACATTCCAACTTGGAGCAGAGGTTCTGTTTCCTATATCCAGTGTGGCTGCAACTAAGTGCCTGCATCTATTTAAATCACAGACAATGTTTTGGCATAAGCCAGTGGTTCTCAACCTTCCTAATACCTCCTAATGCTGGGACCCTTTAATACAGTTCCTCCTGTTGTGGTGACCCCCAACTATGAAATTATTTTTGTTGCTACTACATAATTGTAATTTTGCTACTGTTATGAATCGTAATGTAAATATCTGATATGCAGGATGTATTTTCATTGTTACAAAGGGATCATGACCCACTGCTTGAGAACTGCTGGCATAAGCCTTCTTCTTGCTATTATGGATTGTGACTCATGTCTTCTTCTTCCTTAAAATTATTATCACAGGGTTATATTTCCTGTGAACTTTGCTTGTTTGGGCTGAGTGGTAGTCGTCTTTTCAGTTCCTGTGAAGGATGTTTCATTACCCTGGAAAGTATAAATTGCACAGATATACAATCTCATCTAGAGAAATATGAATGGTGATGGAAAAAGACTGTGGTCTCATGAAAAGAGCAGTCTCTCTGGAGTCAGCCATGTCTGGGTTCTGATCCAAATTCCTCCATGCCCAGGTGTATGATCAAAGGCAAATTGTTCTCCTTCTCTGAGACTATTTTCTCTCCTACAAAAAAGGAAATACTATACTATATACATAATATTACACACATGTAAAACACTCAGAAGACTCCCCCAATTGATAGTAAAATCTCACCTTACATTGTCTGTTATTATTAGGATAATAATTAGCTTCCTGATTATGGTAATTTGGTGAAGTCATTGAGATAACATTGCATTGTAATAATGCATACAAAGAAGCTAGCACAGAACTGAGAGGCAGTCAGACAAGTGAGAGCTATTAATACTATTAATAATTTATTACTTAGAAGAGGTGAAGGAAGTAAGCTGAGTGTATGCATGCTGCCTTTCTTAGGGCCTTCAACAAGCCCAGTCTCCAGTCTCTTTGCAAGAGGTTAATGATGATGATAACAACATTTACCAGACACAGTACTGGGTACATTCTCTTATTTATTCCTCATAACAAATATTTGAGGTGAATAGTAGAGTTACCCCCATGCCTTAGCCTGGATCTCCCTAAACTACACCCTGAGACATAAATTCAGGTGCAAGAAGTTTGTTTGGGAGGTAATTTTAGGAGAATGGTGAGGGACTTAGATGTAACACAGGGGAGGGAGGGAGATGAGAAGGATGAGATAATGGGTAAGTCTTCCTTGGGCAACTGAAGGTGGAAAACCAAATTTCTCAACATGTCACTGTATGTTACGATAAGTGAAGTCTCTCCTACTTTTCTTTCTTGGTCCCCGGACCCATGTGTTCTAATGATTGAGGATATGGTGCCATATAATGGTCATTGATTTAAGAAGCTTACTACATCCTGGAGGATGACACCCATCTGGTAGGATGTCTTCTCCAATCAGGTGCCTCAGCTATGCATTCAAAGAGCTGTCCCATTGCTCTGAGTGGTGTGGTATATGATAGGATTAGGGGACCCCAGCTCAAGTGCTCATTGCTATAAATCATTTGCTATAGAGTAGATTCCTTTGTCTGAAGTGAGAACATTTCCCTTAACGAAGTGCACACCATTTTGCATCCCAGTTATGTGCCTTATTACCTATGTCTAAAGGAGAATTTGGCTTCACAAGACTTAAGTAGTGGGCAGGGTATCAGGGAATAATTGGACAAGCACCTCTGGTGGGAAACATATGAATCCACATGAGAATATTAATACTACCAAAGAGATGGGTGCAGAGTTGCTTAGCCAAGTGGGGGCTGCTTGATGCTGTCAGTAGAGGCTCTCAGAATGAGTCCAGAGGAGAAATAATAATTATAAAGGAACAAGTCCTGACACCCAGGAATCCAATTAAAATCATCCAAGCCGGTAGCACTGTTCTTGAGCCAAAGCCAAACAGTGAAAATTCCAGAATCCATCCTAGAATTTTATGACAAAAAGGAACATCTGGTGTAAGGATACCATTTTACTCAATAAATCAGGAAGAGGAGCTTGGGAAGGTGGAGCTACAGTCAAAGTAGAATCTATTTCAGGTGCCTGGGGAGAACTTGGCCCGGGAAGAGTTTGTGTACATGTGAAATCATCAGTGTGAAAGGTCTGCTGGGTCAGAGGATGAGATTCCCAGAACAGAGAACAAGGACTGAGCAAATCTCAGCACAGAAGGGGTGTGGATCAAGGCAGAATAAAACACCAAGAATGGCAACAGATCGATGATCATCGAAGCTGAGTGCCATGCACAGAGGCTCATCACACTTTCTCTGCTTTGTGCAAGTATGAAACTTTTAATAATAAATAGAAAAACATACAGGGCAGGCTTGGTGGGCGAGATCGAAGGCAGCTGTGGAAGTCTGTTGTGCAGATGAGGTCGAGAGCCTTTGGGATGTGGGATACTCAGTGAGCATGAAGATCTCAGATGTGTTTTGGAAAGCACTACGTGGTAACTGGCTTCTCAGAAATGTACAATTTAAAAGTCACATTGGACTGGGAGGGAGCTTCAAGTTTAAGTGGTCCTGAAGGTGTATAATTGAAGTGACTCAGGGAAGACTCCCAGAAGATGTGTGCCTGGCCTTAGGGCCTTACATTCTATCATCACAATTTTAGCCTTTTTAACAAAAAATAGATCTCTTAGTAACAAGGTCAGTATGCCTGGGAGAAACAACAGATAGCATTTATCATCCATCATCAGTTCCTTGGGTCTCATTCATTCATTCAATAGTTATTAAGAAGCTCCCACGGACTAAATGCTAGATGCTAAAAGGAATACAACAAAAGTAAATAACACTTTCTACGTAGCAAGCACTATACTAAAGGAGCTTTGCATACTCACTTAATCCTCATTAAAATATTAACTATTTGGGAATACAAACATATAAGCATTGGCTCATGTCCAAGTAGAAACATACATCTACCTAACAGAGACATCTGCCTAGGGCACTAGAAACTCTCAGCAGAAGGGCACCTAACCCAGTCTGCAGTCTGGGAGGGGTGGGGCAGTCTTTCCAGTTCAGGACAGGTCTTTCAGATGGAAGGACAGCATGATGGCACAGAAAAAGCCTAGCTATGGAGTCAGTGAGACCCAGCTTCGAATCTCTGCCCCACTCTCTTAGTCCATTTGTTTTGCTACAATAAAATACCACAGACTATGGCATCTATAAATCACAGAAATTTATTGCTTACAGTTCTGGAGGCTGGGAAGTCCAATATCAAGGTTGCAACAGATTCAGTGTCTGGTGAGGTCTTGCTTTCTGCTTCATAGATGGCATCTTCTCTCTGTGTTTTCACATGGCAGAAGCAGCAAACAAGCTCTCTTAAACCTCTTTCATCAGGGCACTAATCCCATTCATTAGGGCTCCATTTTAGTGACCTAAAATCACCTTTCAGGCCCCACCCCTTAATACTATTGCATTGGGATTAGGTTTCGACATATGAATTTACGTTTAGACAATAGCACCCACCACTGACTTGGGATGAGTTATTCATTCTCTGAGCCCCATCTCTAAAGGAGATAGAACACTTTGCTAATATTGCTCAAGTGAGAGGATGGCACAAAGACATTGATTGTGGCTGATACTATTATATGAGGGACTCACTGAGCACCTGTCCCAACTCCCCTGCAGTTTGCTTTTCTAGATAGCTAGGAACCACATTTTCCAAGCCCTTTCACAGCTTGGTTCAACATGGAACTCAGGTTTGGTAAAGCATTTGCACCTTTGTAGGAATGGGAAGCAGAAGTGAGCAACATGGCAAGCCTTTGGAATGAGGAGAAGTAGCCTTTTGTGGCCATGACAAATATGGAGGCATCCAGTTCCCGTGGCATGGCTGTATTAAAGCTTTGGATGTCCAGTTCCTAGTCTCTAGCCAAGCAACAAGAACCAGTGATTCTTCCCCAGTTGTCCTAGAGTCTGTGGCTGGGCTTGCTGCTGACTGCTTTGTTACTGGCTGTGAGCCTCTACACTGGGTTTTCTGCCTCTCCTTCAAATTGTGTTGTCTCCTAACATCTTCAAACAACCCCTTTCTGCTTAACCAGAGAATTGGGTTCTGTTTTTGCCACTAAGATCCCAGATACCAATGTCATTCTTGATTCCCTCTTTCCCTGCACCCCCAAATCCACTCTATTGACAAGCCCCTGTTGAGGGGACCTTTCTAATCTGTCCTGGTCTCTCCTCCCCCTCTTCTGCTTTGTTGGTTCAGAGATCTACTGTGTCCTGCCCAGATTCCAGCCACTGCCTCCCTTCTACAGCCTCCGGGTGGCTCTCTCTGACCCCAGAATCACCCTCAGCCCACTCTATTCTCCACACTGACACCAGAGTTATCTTCATAAAATGTCAACACACTCATGACATGGCCCAGCACAAACTTGCCTCCCACACACACTCTCCGGGCTTCAGCCAGGTGGGGTTACTTTCTATTATCAAGTGTGCAGTTGTTCCTCTTATCACTGCAGTTGTGTGCAAGTTGCCGTTTCCTCCTACAACACTCTTCTCTCCTCTCACCAGGCTAACTTCCATTCATCTATCAGTTTGTAGTCTTAGGTTAAGTATAATCTGCCCCAGTAGGCATTTCTTGACTTCTCACATTTGAGTTAGGCATCCTCGTACTTCTATAGTATCTCCAAATGTATTGCACTTGCTGTTTATTTGCCTTTGTCCCCCACCAGGCCAAAAGCCCTGTGAAGGTGGAAATTTTGTCTGTTAACTTCATTAATAATCATGGCTTCAAAATCTGGCACACAGCCTAAAACTTTGCCGGCACTCAGTACAAACTAGTTAAATGAAGAATGATGTCGAATGTGACAGAAAGGTCTAGTTTGAAGATTGAACATTGTCAGGGGTTTGGCAATCAAGAGGTTGCTGAGGACCTTATGGGGCAGTTTCAGTGGAGAAGTGGCAGTGGAAGCCAGTCCTCCATGGGCGATGAGGAAGTGAAGAGATTGGTTATCATTTCCCTCCCAGCACTGTTGCTGGCCAAGATGTTTCCATTAGTTAGCAGTGGGCAGGGAAGGTAATACCTGGCATATCTGTATGAGAAGGATGATGTCCCAAAGAGGGGCAAGAAGGCTATAGCCTCATTTCTGGTGCTGAATTCTCCATTGCGCACAGGAGGCACTGTGCCCAGGCCCATGGAACTGTTTTGACTTTCAAGGGGACTATGTTCTAGAAAGGTCTTGTCAGAGGCTCTGACGAGGCTAACATTGATATTGTTTTTCATGATTTTCAGAGATACTGGGTTCAGCCTTTGGGTATGTCTGTTTCAGTTTCTGCTCAGGGTTATCAAGATCTATAGGTAAAGAAGATACCGTCTTCCTGGAACTGTTGCAAGACAGAAGACTCAGTTAACTCTGCCAGGGCAGCATAGTATCTGAGAACAAGAAGTGCTGACTTTGTTTTATGAGGCAGTTAGAAACTGCTTTAATGACTAGAGAAACTAAAGGTGGCAGGGGCAGGGACCAAAAGGGGGACCCTGGGCAATGATTACTTCTCCTCCGAGGAAACTAAAGACCAAAGAAAGTTTATCAGAACACATTTGAACATGCAGACTCATTTCCCAACCGGGTAGCCTTGGTTCTAAATAGAGATCTAATTTGCTTTAGAGAATGCAGAGCATCAAACTGTGGGATGTCCCTTGTAAGAGTCCCAGTGTTGTATAGGAGGTAAGGTTTCTCTGCAGCTCTCAATGTGTGAGGAGGAAAGAGGTCCAGACACAGACTTTTGTCTCCTAGAGCTTTTCCTTTTGGGAACCACCTGCCGCCAACACACATAACAAAGCCACAGTTTGTGGAAGATGGAGCTAAAAATGTGCATAACCCCACACCACTCCATTCTGTGGCCAAGGAGCAAATGTTTTGTCTGATCAGAGATTCTGAAGGTAGAGTTTATCATATTAAGTCATTAATTCATTCATCTCCTTCATCCCCTTTTCAAGCCCCAGATGCTGGTGATGAAAGGATGAACTTTCCTTCATAGTTCAAACGTATCACCTATTTACTTATTTATTGTCTGTCCCTCTGTTAGACTGTAATCTCCATAAGAGCATGGATTTTGCTCTTACATTTATTGCTGTGAGTTTGGTGGATAGAACAGTAACTAGTATTGCTGGATAAATATTTGTTGTATGATTTTGCTGAATGAATAATGAGTGAATGAGATTATTTCTTAATGATTCTTAATCCTGGAAAAACTGTTAACAAGAAGAACCAATGAACTCATTCAAAACAGTTTTTATTACCATTTTCCAAGCATTTGGTTTTGAAAGAATTTATAAAGACAGGGTCAGATTAAGATGGAAATACTAATACTTTCCTTTAAAAAACAGCATAAATATGTAACAGGGCAGTACTGAGCTCTATAGAAAGCTCTTATGAGCTATTCACTTTGAAGAATTTGAACTTCACTTGAACTAGCAATTGTTTGAATTTATGTCTTTAGTAACTCCTAAATATAGCATTTACCAGCTAAATAATGTAATTGTCCTTTTAGTTGTTTAAAATAGTAGCTCCTTGATACCAGGCTAGATCCCTTTCTAGAAAAAATTAATTTGTTTGCAATAATGTCTGCATATGTCCAAAGCCCACTTGGCCTGTATTGACATGTCAAATGAGAATAATTTGGATTCTGAACCAAATCAAACAACTCTCCAGGATGAGCTCTGGAGTAATACAGTAGATGGAGTTTCACCTTTAGAATGGTAGGCATACAAAGCTATTATGTGGAATGACTGTCTCCTGATGCCTGGAGTTCCATGCTAAGGAGCCAGTCATTCTTTGAGGTCTTGGAACATCTCTTAACCTTTTGGGTTTTCTTCCATAAATATATGAGGACTAAAATACCCTATTGCCATTATTTGTCTATCATATGACTTCAGGAACCAGACAGATATTATGAATTAGTGAAGTGAGTGGTTATATGACAATAGGGAGTTGGGGGACTGTAAACTATAGATTGCCTATGTCATCCAATATCTAGCCAGTGGCAACTTTAAGCTTTTTATTTGGAGGGATAACCATCTAGCTGGGCAAGGTTGGGGGTGGGTTGGGGAGAGACATGGGGAAGATGGGATGTGGTGGTGATGCCTAAAGCCCAGTTTTCACAGCAGCTTCTGGTAAATAAAGACAGTGATCATTGTCCATATCAAGGAATAAGGGCAGCATCCTGATGGAAATCACAATGCCTGAAAGCCCCCCCTAATCCCTCATGGGCTGCTACTCCTGGCTCAAGTCCCTATTATATGCCCTGTGAGAACTTGGGCCCAGTATCTTCAGAGGAGTTGCTTTCCCTCTGGGATGTTTTCTGGTGGTGGTGGTGGTGATGGTTTAGACTGAGTGGTCAAAGTCCCATTTGATAAGGTGACATTTGGATACAATCTCGAGGAAAGTGACAGGATGAGTCACAAGATAATGGGGCTAATAACCTTCCAGGAAATAGAAAGGATGGCACTGCTTTGCAGTAGAAATGTGTCTGTGAGCCAGTGCATGGGCCACTGCATCTACAGAGAAAGGAATGGGGTCCAGAGTGCACAGAGCTGAGAGCAGAGGAGGAACAGAGAACAGAGCACAGAAGAATGAACTTGTCCAGGGAAAGCACAATGAGTGCAGCATGAGGAGTTTCCAGAGAGATTTGGCCATAAGAGTGGCATGAACCAAGCTGGGTCTTAAAGGGGCTGGTGCTGTGGAGAGAATAGTTATAAAGGAGCAAGGTCAGAGCAGAGATGCCAGTTAGAGGAAGAATTTCAGTGGTGACAGTGAAACACAAGTGACAGTGGCTTTAAATAGTAGTCAGTTTCTCACTCAGGCCCAGAAGTCAGAATCCACAGGTGGATAGCAACTGTTTCAGCAAGTCCTCAGAGACTCCAAAACCTTTCATCTCACTGCTTTAAGGACTCAGCCAGAGCATGGGTATAATAGAAAAGAATAAAGGGGGGGGTGCATCTCTGTGATCTAAGGAGTCATCTTTGTACAAGAAGGCAGGATGGAAGAAAGGATGAAAGGGGAGCAGCAAAGGTTACCTTCGAGCTCTCTCTCTCTTTAGGGAGTGAGGTGTGGTGGGGACAGAGTTTCACTCTGTTGCCAGGTTAGAGTGCAATGGCATCAGCCTGGATCACAGCAACCTCAGACTCGTAGGTTTAAGTGATTCCCTCTTATCTGAGGCTCCTGAGTAGCTGGGACAGGGTTACCCCATAATGCCCAGCTTGAGGTCTCTCTTAAGAAATGTTTCCAGAAACCTATAGACATTTCTGCTTGCATCCTCTTGGCTACATCAAGCTGCAAGAAATGTTCTAGGTACCTGGCAGACCCAGATAAATATTTTATGAGTATAGAAGGAGAGGATAAAGATAATGAGAAGGACTGAGTAGTGTTGGCCACGGGATACTACGTATTGCAGTCATCTGGGTGAGAGATTATGGTGATGGGGAAGTAGTCAGAATATGAAGGCAAGAGGATATGCTGATGCACTGGGTATACGGTGTCAGGAAGAGAGAATAGTCTAGAGGGATGAAGGTCTTGGTTTAGACAACTGAAAAAATGGAGCTACTTTTATTGAACAGGCTTGAGGGTAAAAATAATCAGCAGTTTGATTTTCAGGGAATGTGAATTTCAAAGTCACAATGAGACGTCCAAGTAGAAATGTCAAGAAGGCAGTTGGGTATATAGTCCCAGAGTTAGGGAGAGACATCTGGCTTAGAAATAGAAATTTGGAATCCGTCTGCATAAACTTGGTATTAAAAATTACAAAATTTGATAAAATCATCAAGAGAATGAATGTAGATAGGGAAGAATCAGCATATGGGACTGAGCTTAGGGCATTCCAAGATTGAAGGTTGAGGAGAAGAGGGAGAGGGAACAACAAGGCAGGCAAAGAACAAGAAAGAAGGGTCCCTCGAAGCCAAGAGAATAGTGTATTTCAAGAGGAAGTGAGCAATACGCTGTATCAAATGCTACAGACAGGTTAAGATGAAGATTAATAATTGACCATCAGATTTGGTAGCATGAAGATCACTAGTGATCTTGACACAAGTTGTTTCAGTGAAATGGTGAGGAGGTAAGCCTGCCCGCACTCAAGAAAGAATGATGTTAGAGAAGGAAGAGTGAATATAGATAATTATTTTCAGTAATATATCTGTAAGAGCTAGCAAAGAAATGGGAAAGTTGGAAGGTAATGATCTGTGAAATCAAGATTTTTTTTAAAGATGGAATGTATTGCAAGATGTTCTGTGTATTGATGGGAAAGATCCAGTGTAGAAAGAAATTTTGATGATGCAGGAGAGAGAGGAGATAATTATTGGAGTAAGATCCTTGAGTAGATGAGAGGAAATGGTGCCCAGTGCACATATGGAGGTTTTGGCTTTCGAAAGGAGCACAGACAACTCACCCAGGAGGGAAGGCAAATTACACAGGAACAGATGCAGGTAGGCAGCAGAGGAGGTGGTGAGAACCAATGGAAAATTTCCCTTGATTACTTCTATTTTCTTATTGAAGTGGAATTCAAACTCATCAGCTGAGAATGAGGAGGAGGGGGGAGGAACTAGAGATGTGTGGAGAAAAAAGAAAGTATGAAACAGCTGTGTAAGAGACTGGATGAATGAATGAACTATGTAAATGTAGTGAGATTGCTGGGCAGAACTATGGACTTACTTTGCATCAGTCATGAATTTAAAGTGAAACTAGCTGCAGGAAGCTGTGAATGTGGGAGTAGATGGAATTGGATGAAACCAGAGCTGGGGTTTTGCCAAGAGAGTACAGCAGGAGGGTGGGGGAAGAGAGGAGAGGAGATAAAAGGAGGGGAGGAAAGAGGAGCATGAAAGAAGACATTAAGAGTATATTTATTCCAGGTAGTCATAAGAAGGGACCATACGATCTAATCTGGCCAAGAGGATAGTGAGGGACAGTATAAAAGTCTCAGATTCAAAGGGTCAGTTGTAGCAATTCCTGTAAAACTCAGTAAATTCTGCAAAAATAGGTATCACTACTTTTTACAATAATATATTAGAGTATGTTAAACTGCAGTTAAAATAAAAGTGAAATTTCAATGGTTTAGAAAAACAAAAAGTCATTATAATAGGATAGGGTTGACGGCAGCTATCCTCCACAGTCATTTAGAAACCCAGGTTAAGGAAGGCTCTGCCTCCCTCAGTACGTGGCAACTAGAGGTCATCCAAAGCTTTGCCACATTAATCAGCCAGTAGGAGGAAAGGACATATTGGACAAGTGTGAGAGGCTTTTATGGGCCAAGCATAGAAATGGCATGTATTTCTGCAATCCTATTTCTTTCTTTTCTTTTCTTTTTTTTTTTTTTTTTTGAGACAGAGTCTCAAGCTGTCACCCTGGGTAGTAGAGTGCTGTGGCATTATAGCTCACAGCAACCTCCAACTACTGGGCTCAAGTGATCCTCTTGCCTCAGTTTTTCTATTTTTAGTAGAAATGGATTTTTGTTTTTGCTCAGATTGGTCTTGACCTTGTGAGATCAAGCAAACCACCAGTCTCGGCCTCCCAGAGTATTAGGATTATAGGTGTGAGCCACTGCACCCATCTGCAATCATATTTTAATGAAAAAAACTTAGTCACTTCACTGCAGGGGAGGTCTAGCTGGGTGCCCAGAAAGAAAGGGAGAATAGATTTTTGTTTTATAGCCTTCAATTTATATCATTGTTAGCCTACTTGGCCACCATCACCCCTTACTTAAAACATACTCACATAATGTATGTATTTCTCAGGGGAGAAACTCCAAATTGTGTCTAGTTTTTACATCTATCTTAAAGTCTAGGTGGTCTGGGTGATGCATGGGCTTCTTTGAAAGTCCAGATATGGTTTCTAAAGGCCCAGAATCCTTTTAACTAAAAGACGAGTTATCTGTGCTCCATCTACTCATCCGAAATGCAAAAGTGGACAGACTGACCACAATAAAATCTCCCAAGGCAGTCCCTGGTACAGAGCAATGATAGGATTCTGTTGAGTAGGTATTGCAAAGACCCACAAGTCTTAAGAGAAAATGTCTTGCTAAACCCTGGGACTGTCTTCTGCAAGGAACTTTATTGCCCATTTTCTTCTGTGGCTCTACCTCCCTACAGAATATGCTTATCCATTATTCTCCATGGCCACATATGAGATGACTATGGGGAAGTATATTATTAGGAGTCATATGTCTTTCAGAGCCCACTTTCTGCTGTTGCATGGAGGTAATTTTACAGATTTAATCTTGTGGTTTCTTGGGCTTTATAGTTTTCTCAAACACTTGGTGGGGGGTCTGATCTACTTGTTTTCAGTTTCTTGTGTTAGCAAATAAACCTAAAATTCTTTTCTAGACCTCTTCCAAAGTTTATCTTCTTTGATCAGTCCATCTACCTCACCATCAAGGAATCTATATTGAAATATGAAATAGGCTTGGGTGTTGAGGAAACATCACTTTACAGCTGGGCTGAGTTTCCTTTTTTTGATCTACAAATCTTATCTTCTAGTATCTGAAACATAGAAATTATCAGTTTTTTTCCAGTCCCAAGAAGCCTTAAAAATTTTTTTGCAGTTCCACTTCAGCTGGCTGACTATGCAATTCTTGCCTGAGTTCATCTCTTTCTTATAGTACTTGGCTAAAAACAACAAATAGTAGCCAACACACACCAGTATTCTGATTGTCTCCAACTGTTTATCCAAGGGCCAAAGATTCAATTAGTTCTTGGTCTGCCTTCCAAGTTAATCATAGATGATAATTTTTAAACATGTTTTTAAAATAACACTTTTATTTAAAAAATGTTTTAAGATAAAACAGGGCTCTAGCTTTTAAGCCTTTGATATCCATTTTCTTCCTGGCTTTAGTCTGAACACTGAGTCAATACCATCTATTGCTGAGGTTAGACTTGTGACCTAAGATGGAATCAATTTTGGAGGATGTTCCATGGGGCTTCTGAGAAGAATGTGTATTCAGTTTTGTGAGGATGAAATTTGTGTAGATGTGTGTTAAATTCAATTGTTGTATGGTGAAGTTTAAGTCCAAAATTTCTTTGCTTAGTTTCTTAATGGAGGATCTATCCAACACTGCCAAAGGGGTGTTAAAATCTCCAACTATTATGCTGCTGGAAGATATTAAATTGCTCACGTCTGTTAAGGTCTCCCTTATAAATTGAGGAACATTCTGGTTGGGCACATAAATGTTAATAATTGACATTTCATCATGTTGAGTGTTTCCCTTAACAAATATGAAGTGATCATCCTTGTTTTTCCTTACCTTTGTTGGCTTAAATCTTAGTGTATCTGCAAATAAAATTTCCACCCCTGCTTTTTTCCTGATTTTCATTTGCCTGGATTACAGATGCCTATCCCTTCACCCTGAGTCTATGGTTATCCTTTAAGGCAAGACGAGATTCTTGTATGCAGCAGATATCTAGCCTGAGTTTTTGTAGTCAGTCAGTTAACCTGTGCCTCTTAAGAGGATTGTTTAAGCTGTTCACATTAATTGAGAGTATTGATAAGCCTGGTAGTATTTTGGGTGTCAAGTTTTTTGAAAGTCCAGTGGACATTTTGAATCTTTTCACCACTGTGGAAATTGAGTGTTGGTCAAGAATTTCAGAGTGAGTTTACTTTGGTGGGTAGAGTTTTGTGCTGGTCATTATGGAGGATGGGTTTGAGGATATCTTGAAGAGCTGGTTTGGTTATGGCAAGTTTCTTCACTGTGTGTACGTCATTAAAGTAATTAACTTCTCCATCATAAATGAAGCTCAATTTAGCTAGATACAAGATCCTGGGCTGAAAGTTGTTCTGTTTTAGGAGACTGAAGGTTGATGACCATCCTCTTCTAGCTTGAAAAGTTTCAGCAGAAAGATCTGCATTCTAACATTCTTCCCCTTGTAAGTTATGATTTTCTTACATCTGGCTGCTTGCAGGATTTTCTTGTTCATATTAACTTTGGTGAAGTTAATTACAATGTGTCTAGAAGATGCTTTATTTGGGTTGAGTCATGCTGGGGTTCTGAAACTGTCTGCTATCTGAATTTCAGTATCTCTTGCCATGGTTGGAAAGTTCTCCTTAATTATCTCTTGGAGTAAATTATCTGTGCCTTTCAAATCATCCTCTTCTCCTTCAGGGATTCCTATGAAGCAAATATTTGCTCTTTTGAAATGGTCCCACAATTCTCTCAGGGAATGATCCATTTTTGCTCTCCACTTCTCTTCCTCTTTGAGCATTTGGGAGCATTCAAAAGCTTTGTCTTCAATGTCAGAGATCCTTTCTTCTGCCTGCTCCATTCTGTTACTGAAGGATTCTACTATATTTCTCAGATCTTTGAGGGCTGCAAGTTCTTGCCCCAATGTGTCAAAATCTTTGGTGATTTTGTCTTTGAATTCATTGAATTCTTGAGACAACTTTTGAATTGCTCCTTGAATTTCTAATTCCATCTTTACCTCCATTCTGTT
>CAUYQV010059211.1:0-15492 GCA_963574575.1 Galagoides demidoff | reverse complement strand
ACCCTTTTCCAGCTCCCAAAATAACCTCGGCTCTGTCCCAAGCACGTCAGTCCTTGCTCCAGGCTCCAGAAGATGAGCAGGGTGCCATGCCCTTTTCTCCAAAAGCTCCTGCCTCAGAGCTCCCATCTGCAGGGAGGCAGCTTCAAGTGGGTCCTCCTGGTGACTGTCACATGGGTAGGGGCACAACCACCCACTGGGTGGAGCCACCATCACAGAGAGCATGAAGCAGGTGAGGGGCCAGCAGAGACACCTACCATGAAGGCCTGAAGGAGGCAAACTGGGGAGCCGTGAGGGAGCCCCCAGGAATGACAGCACACAATGGACCCCAGGATGTACTATGGAGCCTCACCTGCCCCTAGGGCCCGAGCTCAGGGTCTCTCTATGCTCTGAGGTGGGGACCACAAGCTCAGTGGATCCTGCAGAGTTCCCTACCCCCATGGCAGGGCCAGCACACTCAGATCAGTCCACACCAACTGCCACACTCAGAGACCAGACAAAACACAGGGATCAGGGCAGAGATTGAGTGCTTTGCTGTGAGGGATGTGGCCTCCAGACTGCCAGTGTCCAGCGGTATGCGTGAGTCTGTTAAGTGGACCTGCACATCTCAGGGCCAGAGGCCTCTGTGCTATTGGAAGGCCACATCCACTACCCCTGGGCAGCTCATGTTCTGGGAGCTGTAGGCAACAGGGGTGAGCAGTTTAACTTCTAGAAAACAGCAAGAGGACAAATGCATGTGCCGTGTTTGGGAAAGACTCAGCACAGCAAAAACCCTCAGCCCGGGTGGGTGAGCATGAGGATCCTGGGGAATCCTGTCTCCGTGCACATCTCTCATCTGGCTATGAAATGGCTGTGACGATTCTAAAAGCAGAGATCTCAAAAGAGAAAAAACCTGATGTGTACTGAAACTCATGTTTCTGGGCATCCCTGGACAGGCCAGGAGTGCTGGTGTGGGGTGGGGCAGGCCCCATACCTTCTAGAAGCTCCTGAGTGTCTGAGGTGGGGCAGCACGGGGCATGTTCCCCGGAAACAGATGGTGGATTCCCATGCAGAGACAGTGAACAGGCCTGGGCTTGAGGGCCCCGTGTGGCCAGTGACCCACAGTCACAACAGCATTGGTACCCAGGTGCCATGGAGGCCCCCAGTCCAGGCCAAGGAGGACTCAGGACAGAGCTCTGTGCAGGGGACAGCAGAATCCCTGTGTGGCCACAGCAAATCCCACTATGGGGGCTGACCCCAGGAAGGAGGGGCAAAGGGTGGGGAGAGGGGAGGGCCAGGAATAGTGGCAGGAGCCACCCAGAGAGGAAGACAGAGGGGCCTCACACCTAAACCTGAGTCCCTGAAGCTGGACCTCACCTATACCTGGGCTTCACCTTTACCTGGATCTCGCCTACACCTGAACCTCACCTTTACCTTGATCTCCCCTGCACCTGGACCCAACCAGCATCTGGTTCTCACCTATACCTGGATCTCTCCTGAACCTGGACCTCACCTGTACCTTCTCTAAGTCCCATGGAACTAGAATAGCACCGAGGCTGCAGGGTCACATCCAGAGTCAAGGACAATCTCCTGAACTCTCCACCTTTGTCCTGACCTCTTCCACCTACTTGCTCCTGGAAGACAAAGGCCCCAGAATGATCTCTACCTGTTTGGGGACCATTTATGAACCCAGAAGGGCACTGTAATAGGGGGGATTCCACAGTACAGAAAAGCATGGCCTGAGCTGGAGCCTTGGGTCAAGGCCGGATATGATCACTGTCCAACTGCAAGGAGAGGTGGCCCCAGAGCTCCCAGCAGGAGACCCTAAAGGACTAAAGCTCTGCTGCCCTTCCCAGGTCAGGACATCCAGGTTTCCTCGGGCCCAGCTGCCTCACCAGCAGTGGGATTGGGTCAAGGCCTGTACTACTGTGGTACACTTGGATGGGTACCTCTTACAACCACAGTACCACAGAGTCCACCAAAAACCTGTCCCTGTCCCTGGCAGGCTGGCCCCAGCCCCTTCTGCCAGTATCACCTGGGACTGTGAGCAGAGCCATAGCATCATGTGGATGGTAGTCACATGGCAGTGCATGCCATGACCCAGAAGTGGGGGAGCAGCACAGCATAACATAGGTTTCCCGATATGACTAGGAGGGCCCCTACCAGCTCAGCTCATGGTGGGGGACAAATAGGGGAAAAGCACCCCCATTTCTCAGCCAGCCTTGCCCATGGGGCCACACCCTGCTGACCCACCACTGAACAATATGTAGGGCCCACTGCTGGGCAGGTGGGACCTGGGCTCCTTCAGGGACCCCTGGCTGCCTGGTCTTAGGAACATTTCTTTCTCCCAGGGGAGTCTGGCTGGAGAGCTCAGCCAGAGCCAGCAGCTACCATCCCCTCTTGGTGCCAGCCCTCACCTAAGGCCCGGTCTCAGAGCCCAACACAGCCCAGGTGGAGGAGAGTACAGGGATGCAGGCTTGTGTCCTGGGGCCATTTCCAAGACAGATTTACCTGGGATCATGCAAGAACTGAACAGTGGCCCCAGTGCCCAGTGGCCTGTGAATCTGCCTATGTCCCAGCCTATTAGAGACTCCAACCAAGGTCCCTGAGTCACACACTCAGAGACTGAGAACCGTGCAGGAATCTTTCTCGGCCAACCCTGGGGACACATTTTCCATGGCAGTCCAAGGGCTGGCCTGAGTCCCCCAGCTGTCCTACTGCCCTCCTGACATTCTGGATGGCTCCTGACCCCAGCTCCAGGGCTAGAGCAGCCCTCAGGATGCCTCAGGCTGGAGACCTCCCACCTCTTGTCAGGCCCCCTGTGCAGGAGACTATGTGAAAAGACTGAAAACCTGCCCTCAACCCCCACCCCAAAAAACCCTATTTGGTTCTGCCTTTGGCCAAACGCAGCCCCTCTGCCACTAAACCCTGGCCCCACTGCACGTTCCCCACAGTCCAGGAGCTTGCCCCTTGTGCCCATGGGGTCTCTCCGGAAGCCCCTCCATGGGGAATCACCGGGGCATATCCAGGAAAGGCAGAGAGGAGGCAGGCAGCCGGGGGATTTAGTCAGAGGCTCCCTCATGGTGGAACAACTGGAGACTACCTTCTTTAGCTATGGGGACTACAGGGATGTTGCTACCATGGTGGCCAGCTCTCACAGTAGCTGGCTGTGGTGCAAATTCCAGCCCACAGGGTGGTGACTGGGTCGGGACTGTCCAAACTCTAGCCAGAGAGCAGGAGATGGACTGGGGTGAGACCTCTCAGACCAAGCAGAATTTGTGCCAGCCTCAGACACCGTGGGTACTACGGTAGCTGGGTAGATAGGCTCACAGTGCCACAACCCACACCTAAAACTTGGCCCTGCACCTGCCTGCCTGATAGAGAGCAGCTAGCAGCCCCTCCCCGAGGAGGCCCTGAGACCCAGGACGGCTGCCGGATTCTGAGCGGCCCTGCATCACTGTGACTATACCTGGGGTACACTGTGAGAAGAGCTGAGTCCAAAACCACCACAGGGCCACCACCTGAGGCCCAGCACAGAGGGGAGTGGCTGCCCCAGCACTCACTCCCTGCCCTGCTCCAGAGCAGCCCCAACCAGAAGACAGCTCCTGGTGGGGACAGGGAAGGTTGGGGCCATGTCTCATGCCTCTGTCTTGGCTCTGGGGTCCCTGCCACCATCACCCGGGACAGGACACAGGATGACCCACACATCCAGAACTGACTCCAAAAGCACAGACAAAAGGTCCAGAGCCTTGTGGTTCTAGCTATAATAGACCCACACATCTACTATACCCAGAGACCCCATCCCTATCCCTCACTCAGGGCTAGCTGAGGCCAGTTCTCGGGGAACGTACATGGGGTCTGGGGAAAGCACCGTGGCCTGAGCTCCACTGGGTCCCATCCCTCAGAAGGGCTGCACAGACAGTGGTGGCCAGTAGGCAGATGGATGCCTGCCAGGCCCTGAGCACAGAGCTCCAGGCTGCGTGGACACCATCAAGACCCCGGCAAGGAGAACCATGCCCCTTTCTCCCATCTGCAGCCGAGACATTGTCCTCCACCCCTGACCATCACCCCAGCCCTCCTCAGCCCTCACAGGGACCTCAGCCCCTGGGTCCAGGAACTCAGCAGACTCTGCCACACCAGACAACCAGGTCCCTGCCATTTTGCAGTACCTGAGCCCCCAGGGGGGACCTCTGACAGCCTGAGGCCGCCCTGACATGGAGCAGGGTGCATCTGGGCTGGGGCCAGTTCCTCCACACCAGCTTGCACATCAACACGTTACCTTCAGTGGGCTGTGTCCAGGAGGGTCTAGAGCCCCCCCGGGGTTGGGGCCCAGGGTCTCACTCACCCCATCTCCTTTCTGAGCCAAGGAACTGGCAACTGGGTCCCCGTGGCCAATGCTGGCCCCAGGTGGGAACGGTGAGCCCCCGGGAAGCCCAGATCCAGCCCCACAGCCCCAGCATCCTCTTTTCCCCAGGAGGCTTGAGGTTCAACCAGACCAGGGTCCAGGGCCCCCAACCCCCACAGCTCACAGGAAACAGATAAGCTCCAAGCCAGTAAAGGGTCTCAGAGCCATGAACCCTTTCCTGCCCCTCTTCCTGCCCCCAGACTTCCACCCACAGTCACCACAGGGAGGGGCATGCTCAGACACAGCTCAGAACAAGGAGGGCCCTGTAGGGGCTTCTGTGGGTGCTGGTGCTCAACTGTTCCAGGCAGCAGCCAGCGCACTGCGTCCTCGTACCCAGGACCACTGCTCCCCACTGCCTCCCTACCCTCTGGGGTCCCTCAAGGTCGATCCTTGGCAAGCTGAGCCCTCAGCTGCCTCTCACTGTCATGGACACTTCATGGAAAAACCTGGGGTCCAGGTCCTAGGCCCTGAAGCTGGTTCAACCCAGATGGTCCTTATCTCCTTCAGATGCCCTCCAGGCCATCCCTGGGCCACCAGCCAAGGGGCACCACCTGAAGTCCAGCAAGGAGGGAGCTAACTCCAGCTACCTCAGGGCCTCAGCTGACCCAGTGGTGCCCACTGCCTCTGTGTCTCCAACCCCTCACATCCTCAGCCACCGGGGCCACATAGCTGATGTGCACACTCTAATCCCACCTGGCCTTGCATCCTTCTCTCCTAGTGACGGCTGCCCCCCTGACCACTCTAGAGGTCTACCCTCCCAGCACCTTTCCACACAGGGTCAACCCAACTCTCTCCCAGCCAAACCTACATGTGCAGGCCAAGTGCTAATGCCCTGGTGTCAGCGTGAGCAGACCTCTGGCCCTCAGCCCCTGCGAACTGTCAGTCATCTCCCCACTAATCAGGACGCAGCTCAGCTCTGTCCACTGTTCTCAGAAATCACTGAATAAGTCCACCGGCACCTTGTAACTAATTTCTAGCTGTGTTTAAAGTGCCGTGACATCTCCAGGAAGTGTGGGAATAATTCTAAGTTCAGCAGATTACTGCAGGGTAGGCAGGGCATAGGTTCAGATGGCCAGACACTCATGGGGCCTCTGCTCATAAAACACCTAGAGAAAAGACACCCCAGAAAAGAGACTCTAAAGCCAAACGCCCAAGCAAGGCACCTAGACACTGTCTGAGACCAGACTGAGCAGGGGTAGGGAATGGGAGGCCCAAGGGCAGCCCCCACAGCCCCCTGCAGGCTGGAGGCCAGGCCTGCTAAACCCTCAAGCGTCCAGCCCCCTACCCTGCTGGGGCCCAGCCCAGAAGCATACCCAGCCCTGGAACACAGTTTGGGGCTCCAGAGCTATGTTCAACGGGGAACACAGCCTCCGACCAGCTGCCCTTATGGCACCTGCTCTAAGCAGCCTCCCAGCTCTCTGGACTAAGCAATGAGCTCCCAAGATGAAGGCTGAAGTCTGCTGGGCACACAAGGAATGAGGGCCAGCTGGTGCCCTGGATGGGGCCAGAAGTGATGGTATCTTTGGGGAACCAAGGGGCTCCCAGAGTGGGTTCCACTGAAGCAAAGCCCTCGCCCGCCCTCGCCCGCCCACACCTACTTCCCAGGACTGGGAAGAGGCAGCCATGTGACTGTCTGCCCCACAGCTGAGCCCTTGGAAAGAGAAGAGAACAAGAGAGGAGTCTCAGGGTTATTCAGTGGTCCCCACCCAGGCCAGCTCTCCCAAGGTCCAGGCCACTGTAAACGTCTTGAGTTTGAACACAAACCACCCTCAGCAATTGCCAAGGACACATAGCAGATTGGAGTCAGCAGACCCAGGCCCCCACCAGCTACCCCAGGGACACAGAAGCTCTAGAAGGGATTCATGGTACAGCATGGAAAGAAGAGGGACCCACAGCCTCACCTGGACCAGCACAGGCATCCCCACGAACCCACCAGGGACACCAGCACAGACACCTGAGGGGGCTTGTGCACCCCCCCACATGCCCATCTTCACCAAGGATGTGGCCGATGTGGCCCACCCAGAAACTAACGGACAGACTCACCCTGAGTTTCACACCAAAAAAAAATCCACTGGAAATACAGAATTACAATCAGCGAGCCAGCCTGAGCCAGTAGATGCACAGAGACAGCACTGGGCAAGGAGGATTTTGCCAGGGGCCATGTCACCGTGAGAGTATTGTGATAGTAGTTACTGCTATGCCCACAGTAACACATCTGCAGCACTAAAGCCCAAAGCCCCACCCTAAAACACACCCACTCTCAGAGCTGCATGGTGATGGGCACCCTCTGGCATGTGGGCCCTGCTGGGTCCATCAATGTGCAAAATGCACCAGACTCTTGGCCCAGGATCCCTCCCCAGGCCAAAGGGAATAGTGAAGGACCAGCCCATCTCTGGGGTATAACAGAAAAGGAGAGACCAGCTTCCCAGGCCCTAGGACAAGATTTCTGGCCAGTCCACAAGGTGGGACAGGGGCAGAGACTAAACAGAGCCCTTTGCCATTTGGATTCCTGTATGCACCGAATTCCATCTGGTTTTTTTTTTTAATTAAATCATGGCCGTGTACATTAATGCAATCATGGGGTACAGTGTGGTGTTTTCATATACAATTTGAAATATTTTCATCAAACTCGTTAACTTAGCCTGCATGTCATTTTCTTAGTTATTGTGTTAAGATGTTTATATTCTACTTTTAGAAAGATTCACTTGTACCCTTGTAAGATCAACCATACAGGTTATCTCTTCAATCACCCTCCCTCCACCCATCCACCCCTCTTCCTTTTCCTCCCCCCTCCCCATATTCTTAGGCTATAATTAGGTTATAGCTTTCATATGAAAGCTGTAAATTAGTTTCATAATGGGGCTGCATACATTGGATACCTTTTCTTTCATTCTTGAGATACTTTGCTAAGAAGAACATTTTCCAGCTCCATCCATGTAAACATGAAGGAGGTAAAGGCTCCATCTTTCTTTATGGCTGCATAGTATTCTGTGGTATATATATACCATAATTTATGATCCATTCGTGGATCGATGGGCACTTGGGCTTCTTCCATGATGTAGCAATTATGAATTGGGCTGCAATAAACATTCTGATACAAATATCTTTATTGTAATATGATTTCTGGTCTTCTGGATATATACCTGATAAAGGAATTGCAGGATCAAATGGCAGGTCTATTTTTAGTTGTCTAAGTGTTCTCCAGAGGTCTTTGTTAAAATGTCCATACTACCCAAAGCAATATATAATTTTAATGCAATCCCCATTGAAGCTCCACTGTCATACTTTAAAGATCTTGAAAAAAGAATACTTTACTTTATATGGAATCAGAAAAAACCTCAAATACCCAAAACATTACTCAGAAATAAAAACAAACAGAAGGAATCACACTAACAGACCTCATATTATACTATAAATCCATAGTGATCAAAACAGCATGGTATTGGCACAAAAACAGAGAGGTAGATGTATGGAACAGAATAGAGAGCCAACAGATTAATCTAGCTACTTACTGTTACCTGATCTTTGACAAGCCAATTAAAAACATTGAGTGGGGAAAAGAGTCCCTATTTAACAAATGGTGCTGGGCGAACTGGCTGGCGGCCTGTAGAAGACTGAAACTGGACCCACACCTTTCACCATTAACTAAAATAGACTCTCACTGGATTAAAGATTTAAACTTAAGACATCAAACTATAAAAATATTAGAAGAAAGTGTAGGGAAAACACTTCAAGAAATCGGCCTGGGTGAAAATTTTAGGAGGAGGACCCCTCGGGCAATTGAAGCAACATCAGAAATGCACTACTGGGACCTGATCAAACTAAAGAGCTTCTGCACAGCCAAGAACACAGTAAGTAAGGCAAGCAGACAGCCCTCAGAACGGGAGAGGATATTTGCAGGTTATGTCTCTGACAAAGGTTTAATCACCAGAATCCATAAAGAACTCAAATGTATCAGCAAGAAGAGAACAAGTGATCCCATCTCAGCCTGGGCAAGGGACTTGAAATTTCTCTAAAGAAGATAGGTGCATGGTCTACAGATTTGTGAAAAAATGCTCACCATCCTTAATCATCAGAGAAATGAAAATCAAATCTACTTGGAGATATCACCTAACTCCAGTAAGATTAGCTCATATCACAAAATTCCAAAACCAGAGATGCTGGCGTGGATGCGAAGAAGAGGGAACACTTCTATGTGGCTGGTGGGAATGCAACCTAATACGCTCCTTTTGGAAAGATGTCTGGAGAACACTTTGAGAACTAAAAATAGACCTGCTATCTGTTATTGTGTAAGGTTGTGGAGGGGAGAGCCCAGAAGGGGCATCTGTAGGAGGACGCAGGAGGAACACAGCCCTTATCTGACAGATTGTCACCTCCAATGTTGCCCTGTGCCCATTCTGCATGCAGAGGGGTCCTGAAAGACTGAGGTACACAAGCTAAAGAGAATTAGTCGGATGGACGTGCAAAGCTAATCTGAAGGAACAGAGAAAAAAGCAGACTTCAAACATCTGACGATTATGGTTCAGTGGGAACTCCAGGTATTGCTGCTGAGCTCCGACACTTTAGGAACATGTGCGGGACTCCATCGCGTGTAGCGGAACCGTGCATGCAGCCACCCTGGGCTAGCACTGTGACACCCTCAGGTACAAAGGTGGCCATAACTGAGAGTTCGTCACAGTCCCAAACAGGAAACCAACCAAACATCCATCCTCCTGGGACAGGTGCACGAAGCACAGCCTGTCCATAAGGGAGACAAGTGGATAGCATCACTGACAGTGAACAAAATAGGCTTACCATGACAGCACAGATGGACTGGTACAAAATTGCATCAGAGAAGAAAAAGCAAGTCCAGGAAAAAATATTCTCAACATGACTGTCTCCAAATGAAATTAAGAGCAGGAAAAACTAAACTGTCATCTTAAGGGACACATATCCTAATCAGAAAACTATAAGGGTGACAGAGCAAAGGATGACCACAGAATCAGAGTAACCTGTAGCTCTACTGGGGCAGGAAGAGAGCCAGACCACAGACACCCAAACAAGCAAAGTCCTCATTGAGGAACAAAAAATTAACTATATTACCAGGAAATGGCAGTTTAACTACAGGAAAACAGCAAGAGGACAAATGCATGTGCCGCGTTTGGGAAAGACTCAGCACAGCAAAAACCCTCAGCCAGGGTGGGGTGAGCATGAGGACCCTGGGGAATCCTGTCTCCACGCACATCTCTCATCTGGCTATGAAATGGCTGTGACAATTCTAAAAGCAGAGACCTCAAAAGAGAAAAAACCTGATGTGTACTGAAACCCATGTTCCTGGGCATCCCTGGACAGGCCAGGAGGGGTGGGGTGGGATGGGGTGGGGTGGGGCAGGCCCCATACCTTCTAGAAGCTCCTGAGGGTCTGAGGTGGGGTGGCATGGAGCATATTCCCCGGAAACAACTGGTGGATTCCAATGTGGAGACAGTGAACAGGCCTGGGCTTGAGGGCCCCGTATAGCCAGTGACCCACAGTCACAAGTGCATTGGTGCCCAGGTGCCATGGAGGCCCCCAGTCTGGACCAAGGAGGACTCAAGACAGAGCTCTGTGCAGGGAACAGCAGAATCCCTGTGTGGCCACAGCAAATCTCACTATGGGGGCTGACCCCAGGAAGGAGTGGCAAAGGGTGGGCAGAGAGGAGGGCCAGGGATAGTGGCAGGAGCCACACAGAGAGGAAGGCAGAGGGGCCTCACACCTAAGCCTGGGTGGTCCTCACCTGTATCAGGACCTCACCTGTACCTAGTTCTCACCTATGCCAAAATCTCACCTATACCTAGATCTCACCTATACCAAGATCTTACCTATACCTGGATCTCATCTGGACCTCGGCCTCACCTGGACCTGAACCTCACCTACACATAGATCACACCTATACCTAGATCTCCCTGCACCAGAGCCTCACCTAAACCTGGATCTCTCCTGCACCTGAGCATCACCTTTACCTATACCTCACCTGCACCTGGACTTAACCAGCATCTGGTTCTTACCTATATCTGGATCTCCCCTGAACGTGGATCTCACTTGTACCTTCTCTAAGTCCTAAGGAACTAGAATAGCACCGAGGCTGCAGGGTCACATTCAGAGTCAAGGACAATCTCCTGAGCTCTCCACTTTTGTCCTGACCTCTTCCACCTACTTGCTCCTAGAAGACCAAGGCCCCAGAATGCCCTCTACCTATTTGGGGACCATTTATGAACCCAGAAAGGCACTGTAATGGAGGGGTTCCACAGTATAGAAAAGCATGGCCTACACTGGAGCCTAGGGTCAAGGCCAGGCAAGGTCACTGTCCACCTAAAAGGAGAGGTGGCTCCAGAGTTCCTAGCAGGAGAGCCAAGAGGACTGAGGCTCTGCCGCTCCTCTCCAGTCAGAACATCCCGGTTTCCTCATGCCCGGCTGCCCCACCCTGGCACTGGGATTGAGTCATGGTCTGTGTCACTGTGGTATTATACTACAACTGGGGTACTTATTATAGCCACAGTGCCACAGAGTCCATCAAAAACCTGTCCCAGCAGGCTGGCCCCAGGCCTTTGTGCTGACATGTCCAGTTGTGGGGCCACAGCACCAGGTGGATGATGATCACGTGGCAGCCCAGGTGGGGGAAGGAGGCACGGAAGCTGCCTTGTGTCCTGGGGTAATTTCAGAGACGGAAGACATTCCTGGGATGAAGCCGGAACTGAACTGTGGCCCCAGTGCCCAGCTGTCCTGTAAGTCTTGCCTGTGTCCTGACTCCACCAGGGGAAGCCAGCCGAGAGCCCCAGGTAGCACCAAGATAAAGAACCTTCCAGAATCTCTGTCTGCCTTCCTGTCTGGTCCCCTCTCCCAGGACAGCCCTCATCCTCAGGGAGTCAACTGAGTCTGCATAAGGATGGTCCCCAGGGTACCCCACAGGTCGGCTCTTCCCAGACCCCCTGCACCTCTCTCCAGGCATGGGGTCCAGGGACGCCTGACTCCCATGACACAGAAGAGTATCACCAGAGATCCTGAGGGAGTTCCAAGGAGGGCACATCAGACCTCCACTTCCTCCGTCCAGTGGAAGATGCAAATGTCCTGGCCCAACCTACCATCAGTGGGCCCCTGGACCCCTGGACCCCTGGACCCAGCCTGAGTGGGAAGGGGCTCTCCTGTGCTCAGGAACATTTGGACCTTCCTCTGTGTGGTCAGAGGCTGCTCTCACAGAGGATGGCCAGCTCCAGATGCCCAATGTGCCCATGCCGCACACAGCATCTGCCCACCCACCAGTCCTTAAAAGGGCTCCGCATTGACCAGACTGACCCACCACAGCCACCCAGCCTCTGCCCCAATAGCACAGCACCATGGCAAGAAGCATCCCTGTGCCTCAGCCTCCTGAGTAGGTGGGACTACAGGCGCCCTCACAATGCATGGTTATTTTTAGAGACGGGATCTCACTCTTGCTAGGCTGTCTGGAACTTGTGAACTCAGGCGATCCACCTGCCACTCCCTCCCAAAGTGCTGGGATTATAGGTGTCAGCCACCACACCCAGCCTATTCTTTTTTTATTTTTGTTTTTATTTTTTATTTCAGGTGAATGGCACCAAGCGAGAAACCCCCTCTCCCAGGCAGCACCATGAGTGGGGCCAGGAGCATGGAGGACCCAGTTAAGGTCTGAGGTGCAGCACCTACCCCTGAGGCCAGCAGATGCCTCCTACTGGGCTGGCTGCCCTGCCCTAGTTTCCAGGAGGACGGGGCACCCTGAGCTGGGCAGGACATGAGCCCTGTCCAACCCAGGATGGAGCCAAGTGGGACCTTAGCAGTGTCCTCCAGGTCACCACTCAGGTAGCCTGAGGATCCTGGACCACCAGCACCATCTGAGCAGCCTTGTGGGCAGGGGCCGGTGAGACCCCTCAGACCAAGTAGAATTGGTGCAGGCCTCAGGCACCGTGGATACGACAGTAGCTGGGGCTCACAGTGCCACAAGCCACACCTAAACCTTGTCCCTACACCTGCCCACCCGATGGTGACCAGCCAATAGCCCCTCCCTAAGGAGGCCCCAAGGCACAGGACACCTGGTAGATCCTGAGCTGCCCTGAACCACTGTGGTTATAGCTGGAACTACCACTGTGAGAAGAGCTGAGTCCAAAACCACCCCAGGGCCAGCACCCAAGGCCCAGCAGGGAGGGGAGTGGCCACTCCAGGACCCACGACCTGCCCTGCTCCAGAGAGGAGACACCTTTTGGTGACCCCATTGAAAGTTGGGACAGGGAAGGTTGTGACCATGTCCCGTGACTCTGTCTTGGTTCTGGGGCCCCTGCTACCATCACCCGGGAGAGGACACAGGATGACCCACACATCCAGAACTGACTCCAACAGCACAGACAAGAGGCCCAGAGCCTGGTGATTCCAGCTGGAATTGGCCCACGTGTCTGCTACACCCACAGACCCCGTCCCTGTCCTTTACTCAGAGCTAGCTGAGGCCAGCTATCAGGGAGCAGACACAGGTCTGGGGGCAGCACTGTGGCCCAAGTTCCACTGGGTCCCATCCCTCAGAAGGTAGCCCCAGGAGTGCACAGACACTGCTGGCCAGTGGGCAGATGGATGTCTTCCAGGCTCTGAGCACAGAGTTCAAGGCTAAAGGAACACCATCAAGACCCTGGCAGGGAGACCCATGCCCTTCCTCCCATCTGCAGCTGAGACATGTCCTCTACCCTAACCCTGGTGGTGCCACCCAGCCCTCCTCAGCCTTCAGTCCAGGAACTCAGCAGACTCTTCCACACCAGGCAACCAGGTTCCCTGCCATTTTGCAGTACCTAAGCCCACAGTGGGAACCTCTGACCAGCAGAGCATGCTCTGACATGGAACAGGGTGCATCTATACTAGGCCCACCTCCTCCACACCAGCCTGCACACCAATACATTGCCCTGCCTGGACCATGTCCAGGAGGGTCTAGAGCTCCCCTGGGGTGGGAGCCCAGGGTCTCACTCACCCCATCTCCTTTCTGAGCCAAGGAGGCTGGCACCTGAGTCCCCATGGCCAGTGCTGGTCTCAGAGCTAGGAGCCCCTTCACTGTCCCCAGATAGGGACAGTGGGCCCCAGGGATACCCAGATCTAGCCCCTACAGCTCCAGCACCTCTTTTCCCCAGGATGCCTGAGGCTCAGCCAGACCAGGGTCCAGGGCCTCCAACCCCACGGTTCACAGGAAACAGATAAGCTCCAGGCCAGTGCACAGTTTCAGAGCTGGGAGCCCCTTCCTGCCCCCCTTCCTGCCCCCAGACTTCCACCCACAGACACCACAGGAGGCGAGTGCTCAGATACAGCTCAGCACAAAGGGGGGCCCTGTAGGGGCTTCTGTAGGTGCTGGTGCTTGGCTGTTCCAGGCAGCACCACACTCCATCCTCATGCCCAGGACCACAGGCTCCAGTCCTTCTCTCCTTTCTAGTGTTAGGTCTAGGCTAAAGTAGAAAAATACCAGTTAACTCCTAACAAATTCCTGGGCTGCAAACCCTCAACAAAATGGAATAATTCTGCTTCACTCCCGAGATAGATGGGAAAGTGCTCACTAACTTCTTGCTTGACTAACTCCTGGGCCTGGGAAACGAACTAACTATCCCCAGACTGGCCTTTATACAATGCCAGGTGGAGAGAATACTGAGACAAAGATGTAGGGAGGAAAAGTACTGAAACTAAAATGTATGGGAAAATAGTAAAACAAAGATGTATGCTGTATGGATAACTAACCACAAAATTCTGCTTCTGTACAATGCATAATGTAACCCCCCAAAAGCACCTGGACACACTGCATGCCAACCAGGATGCAGACCACACCTTTGAAACTTGACTCCTCAAGCAGCCAGGGCTGCTCTCTGAAACCCCATGTTGGGACACTGAGGCAGTCGCCAACTGGCTCTTCAATAAAAGGTCTCTGCTGTAAATTTGGTTTGTTTGGCAATGTGGTCTTTGTGGAACTCCTGGGCACTACATTTCTGTGGGTCCCAGAAAGATTCTCCAGAACCTGGCACTGCTGATCCTCAGTCCACCTCCAAGACAGGCTGTGGTCCCTCTGAGAGGAGGCGCCCCCTGAAACATTCCAGGGCTCCTGGAGGACCCAGAAGCCCTCAGGAGACCACCTAACAATCATGCTAAATTCACCTGTTAGTCTACCTCTGGAGTAAGCCATTTAAAACATCTATTTTTGGCTAGTTCTGCAGACATTTAGTGTAAATACTGTGTTCATTTTTTGTTGTATTTATTTGTTGTGGACTGTTGTGAAAATATATAACTTTATTGTGTTCATTTGTTGTAAATTTTGTAGGGCCCTTCGGGACCTCCAAGGGAAGGCCAAAAAGACAGGAGCTTTGGACAGGAACCTCAGGTTGCTGGGCTATTGACCTGCCAAAGGCTCTCAGAGGCATGTGTTTTAGACCCATCACTAAAATACTGGTGGGGAACCTCAGCCCTATCAAAGACAGTAAGACGTTACTGCCACTGAGACATCAGTGCTTTGGCCTCAGGCCTTGGAGAAGTTGGGGTGCAGAGGCAGGTGACAAGGGACTTTGATTTCTAACCTCAAGAGTTACGCCTGAAGTTAGTCCTGTAAACCTGTAAGACAGGAACCCTAAGTTACTGAGCTATCAGCCTGTTGGGGGGCTCCAGAGATGCCAGTAGGCATCTGTCCTCAAATGCACAATTTAGATTAATGTACTTTTGTTCATTTGTATTCTGTGTTGTTTGTCTAGTTAAGATATTGTAGTTTGTGCCTATGCTGTGTTCAGCATTATAGTTTGTGCTTCTGGTCTATTGCCAGCCTTTATTGTGGACTGGCCCCCCTTTAGTATCTTTGAGCCCCTCTTATGCTGACAGGTTTAGAAAGCAGTCACACGGAACACCCAGGCCACCCTAACACTGATGTATGAACCAAGTTAGTGAATAACCCCCCAGCTTGGCTCTGTGCCTATTCTCTCCATCTAGAAACTACAGTATTAGTACCATCCTTCCAGCCCTTCAGTCCCTCTGGTTTAAGTCTCTGGTTTTAGTCCCTCTGGTTAATCTGATTAATTTCTCTGGTTATCAGTTTAATTTTTATTGGTGCATTGTGATGTTGTCATTGTGCCAGTTTGTGC